>VZZY01013067.1:46555-77832 GCA_013400335.1 Eurystomus gularis | reverse complement strand
CGCTGGTGGGCGGCCGGCAGCCAGCCAGCCAGCCAGCCAGGCCAGGTCGCCAGCCAGCCAGCCGCCCTCCCGCCTGCCAGGCCAGGTCGCCACAGGCCTGCGGCTTCTCGCCAAACCCACTGGGCTTTTTCACGGGTGGGGTGAAGGCGTTGGGGCCGGGCCTTGGATGTGAAGTAATGAAGTCTTCCGCTGATAATGCAGTTTTCCTGTTTCAGGGAAGTGTTTTGGTTTTGTTGGGGTTTGGTTGGTTGGTTGGTTGGTTTTCTAAGTTATTCTAGTCAGTGGCTGAGGACACAAACACAGAAACTGAAGTTCCTCGTTTGTACAGTAGTGATCTTGTCCTATCTCTGTATCTTATACTTACCCCTCGCCCCCACCCCTTGCTAGCATACAAAAGAATGGGACCACACTCTATTTTTAGCAGCAACACCTCTTCCTTGTCAAGAAAAACATCTGTCTTTCTAGGAATCAAGTAGCAATATTTCTGTATGTGTCGTATGGGAATCACTGCCGCCACCTTGGGAAAGACTTTGTACCAAAAACCTCTCAAAGGCAACAGTTTTTGAAAGGCAAGAATTGTCTAATGCTAGGAGGCTTCTGAAATCTGTCAGGTGTAAATTGCGCCCTTTGGCTCATTTCCTGCCCCTCCCTCTTACTCTTACTGAGCAGAGCTGGATACTCTGAGGGGTGTTTAAAGAGAACATGCCTTCTGTTACCATGCACATCTCCAAAACAGCATGCCCTCACAGCCTAGAAATTCTCAAGGGCTTGTAGGAAGTCAGCACAGCATGAATGGGGAATGACGTGTTGTCCCATGTATTTGCAGGTTATTTGTGAAATTTGGACTCCAGAAATTCAAGCAGCCTTGCTAAAAGGAATTTGCGGGTTGCACCACCTTTGTGTTCTGTTTCAGGTGTATCCAAGACACTGCATTCCAGATGAAAAAAATTACTTTTATAAGGTTATCTCCCATGTAGGATTTTGTGGGTAGGGATTAATGGTGGAGTGGTTTATAATATCCTTTCCTGTAGTCATATATAATTGATTCAGTCAAGAAGCAATGAATCTTCATTATGGATTCCCTGAGAACTCAGCATAGAGAAGGCCAACTCCTACCTCCAATACCGTTTCTGAGAAGCAGTGAAGAGCCAAGTCCTTTGTGAAACACCTACACCATTTCTCCAAAGCTAGACTCCTATTTCCTGGCCCCTGTGTTTGAATAATAGTGTAGGGGGGTTGTGTGCTCTTTGCAGCTTTTTGGCCCCATGCACAAAGAGTTAGAATTTTTTGAGATCTTCTTTCTAGCTTTCAGTTGTTCCAGACATTGCTCAGGGCTGGCACTGATAATCTGTTTTCTGAAACAAATGCTTTCATAACTATCCAGTAGCTAGTTATTAACTTTGAAACTCAAGACATGAATAGCTGAATCAGCTCTCCAGAAACACAGCTATAAATCTGTGGAAAAAATTGGCAGAATGAAATTGTGTTTCAACTGCTCAAGTAGAGAAGTAACACATTTAAACACCAGTAATGAAGCAGTATGATAACTGCAGTTCAATTTAACAGCTGAGCGGCAGCAGTTTTACAGTGCCCATGTTGTTGTGAGCTGCCCTGGAATAGCATTTTCCTGCAGAACTGGATCTGAAATGAGCAGGGCTGTGAGTCTCCCTGCCTGCCCTGAAATGGCAAATGAGGTCTTGTGATGGGTTACAGTTAGCTTGATTCACACAGAGGATGTGGTACCGCTGATGTGGTACTGCTGATTCATCCTGCTAAAAATGGCCAGGGGAGTGAGGAATGACAGTGAACAGGGCTACATGGATGGCCTGTACTCGATAATCAAAGCCTGTATTTACTTCTCAGTCAACCAACACTCTAAAGATCTTTCTTGCTTGTTTGTTTGTTTTAATTCCTCGTAGCCTACTATCATCAGGATGATAGGCAGTCATCAGCCAACAATTTCAGCAGAGGGTCCAGTTGGTGGCCAGCTTTCCCCTTGCTTCACAGCTCACTGCAGTGCAGTATTAAATAACCCATGTTACTGTGGCCTGTGTTTCCTCTCATGAAAACAGATTGAGGCAAATGGTTTGTAGTGACTCAAGGACAATAAAGTTACTGATGGTGAGCAAGAATTGTACTTCCAAAAAACTAACTGGCCTAAAATTTCCAAGACCTTTACTCTGATTTCCCAGAAGTTGTTAGATAGATAAGAGGCAAAGTGGCTACAATATTCACATCTTGTAAGAGATACAGAAGTGTGGTAGGTTTATAGACCATTTGCAGGACACTGCTGTCATAGTTCAAGATAGCTTGTACCTTTGAATATTCAATTGCTTTCCAAGTTTCTGCCCTGCCTTTGTGCTTCTGCCAGGGAGAAGTCCTGCAGAAGTCCATCATGTTCACATACTGGTCCCTGGGTCAAAAATTGTTTTTCATTGGTGTTTTTCCTCTGTAAGTCTAATTGGACTTTAGCCCTACTATAAACTCCATGAGCTACAGAGAATGGCAAAAGTTGAAGTAGCAGGGAATAAATTGTTACAGAAAAGCATATTGATTTATCTAAAGCATCAGAAAGAAAAAAAGTTAAAAACAAGACAGGCCTATATTAATATTTTCTTTAATATCATTTTCATACTCTGTAAATCAGGTCCCACTTGTCCCGGGGCCCTTCTCCACTGTCTCTGAATGAGGCAGTCTAATCCCTTCCTTCTGTCTCAGAGTGCCCTAAATCTGATTTTGCTGAGTTTCTTTTTAGCTGTCTTGTTCCAGAACTCTACCTCTGTCCTGGAACACCTCAATAAGCCTAGTACAGTGTACCCCTTTTAAGATGGAGACAAAATTTCAGGAGTGGATTTAGAATATTTGACCATCAGCATGAGCACTTAGAGTCACTGCTCATTTAAGTAGAGGGAAGTAAAATCCTTCCGTGTTGCAGAAAGTGTGACTGTGTATGTATATAAAGTGTTGAAAATACTAGTTAAAATCATAAGGACATCTCGCACATTTTTCAGTCTCAGACACAAACCTGCAGAAACCACTCCAGTGATTTGGAATTCCTTTTGAGGATTTGCTATTCTAGTTAAATATCAGGTGCAGTCCCATTGTTGGTGATGAAGGAGTGTTACAGTCCAGGTTATGGCCATGTTTTCCACACCAGAGTGGTCTTATCTGTGTTGGTGACCGCCGATAACAGCTAGTGAATACATAAGTGGGAGTATGTTCCCTTTTTTAATATATTGGATTTGGTAAGAAAAAAATTACGAAGTTCACAAGTACATTTCTAAGGAAATGTACTTTTAAACTATCTAAAGCCACTTTTTCTTGGGCTTTGTGACTCACACTGTACCTCTTGAGTTTTGCAGCAATGAAGGTGCCTGCCTGTTGTGTCTTGTCACTTAAATATTTATGAGTGGTGAGCTCTACATCTGTTATCATCATGAATTTTCCATACAGCACAGCGTCTAAGCAATACTACAAAGCCAAGCTAATCTTCAGAGCTAATGCTCCACATTTTCCTATTAATATGCATTTAAGGGCTAAACCCCACCTAAGGATACACAAATGAAATGACTATTTAAATGACTTGTCTGTTCTGTAAATAGTCAAGGAGTATGCTTACATATCCTGGTAAAACAAAACAAGATCAATAAACCTCTTAATCCAAAGTCTTCCAAGGATACTGAAATGGAGTCTTTTGACCCTTTCCTCTGCTTAAAGAGCTGTACAGTAATTACAGTTAGAAGAATAACCGCCATTTGTTGCAGTGGACTTCAAAATCAACTACTCCTTCTAACAGGCTTTCTGTTTTCCTTGCCTGTTTTTGAAAGGAAGCCTTTTGAGTATGGAAAGCTATGAGATGGAAGGTGACTGGTCTCTCAATCCTGGTCTCTTTCATGGCTACCGTCATCTAGTCTGTAACAAGGGCTGCACTGTGGCGTTTCTGTACAGGAAATCACAGAGATGGCTCGGTCAGAGCAGGTAAGGTTCTTGGAAAGTGAAAAAGGAAAGTGAAAATGAGACAGAGCAGGTAAGAGTAATTTCGTATTTTTTTCATGTTTTTATTGTATTGGATAATGTTTATTTCTATCCACACTATTGCTACTCTGATGACCCAATGTATAATCAGTGATATAATGGCATAAATTGATGTGCAGTAACACAGAGTTAGTTTTACTGAAGTATACAAAGGTGGATAATTTTTGTTATATAAAGTATGCTAAATGACAGAGCTTTTTAGTGTTGAGGTTTTTTCCCCAGAACGTGCAAGCGGCCAAACACAGTTCCAGAGAAAAGGAATACACAAGTATTATAGACTGATAGCTGCTCTGTTCAGGCAGCAGCCACATGCTGGCCTGTTTTATGAAAATTAATTGGATAAACTTCCACAGAAAGTGACGATCCTACTTGAATTTTTAAGAGACAATTTAAAATGTTTTACTTTCAGGGGAATTACTTCCTACACAGTTCAGATCTGCATTTGTTTGTAAAAATACTTGCTCTGTATTGCCAGAGAGCATAAAATGTAAAGCCCGAAGTGGTTGTCAGAAATCCACCAGTTCTAGCCTATGTCTTTCTGGGGAGTCAGAACAATTTAATCTAGAGCATAAAAGACAAACCTTTGTCTAAATGTCCTTAAAATCTTTTCAGCATGGAGAGTCTGCAAATTAATTCTCCCTTTTTTTCTTGCTCCAGTGAGCAATAAAAACAGTTGATTGCCTCTTTGTTATAGAAGCCGGGGGATATTAGCAAATTAAAACTGGTGAGCTTAATGGCTTTATGTATAGTGAGGTAGGCTGTCTTGCCCAAATTGGAAGATACAAATATTATTTGTCCCACGCAATACTCTTGTTTCTACAGTATGGGATCTTGATTGGGGCCCTATTAATCTTTCACTTTTTAGAACAAATAACAACCCATTAGCTTCAACCTTTCACAAGCAGGCCATCAATTTTAAAGCTCTCATCATTTTCATTGATGTGCTTTGGAGGGTACCTCCAGTTTTCCTTCATTTCTCATTTGTGCATGAAGCCGTATCACAGACCAGATGCATTTGTGAAGGATTTTTATCTATATACTCCTCTATATACATGCGCTTGTATCAATCTATAACATTCACCAACAAATCATTTGCCCAGTTACTGAGGATGTGCATTTGAACTTTCAAGCTTATGATGAGAAATGAATAGTCAACAAGGCCATAACCTGTTGCAAACATAGTGGCCTCAATAAAGACCTTTTGTGTTAGTGCTCCCCCCGAGTCCTTGTAATTTAAAATAATAAAAAATCCTTGTAGAACATATTTTGAAATGTTTGGAACATAATAAACATCTTGCTAAGGCTTATTTTTCTTTTACTAAGTTAGCAGTAAATATTTTCTTACAGGTGTCAAGCAGCATGATGCATAATGCGATTTGAAATGAGATTATTTAAAGGTTACGTGTCACCAATGTTTGTACTTTTAACTTCCATTTGGGACTTTTGGCATTATATGAGTTTTATATTTAGCATCTTAATATTTTTCACTAGCTTATTCCTCAGTGAGTCCTTCACTACAAAAATGGAATGGCCTCTATTGAACTACAGAGGTTTTATTTTGGCTGTGTTAGATGAGATGTTTGTTTCTTCAGTTTTGAAATCTGCACTTCTTGCCACTTGTCTTTTTCCTAGCCTGAGAGCAGGGAATATTTCGTTTAAAATTCTAGTGACAAAAAAGTCAGTAGACCCCATTGACAAGTTTTTTTGTGATACAAAGCACAAGTTTATGTAGACAGATTGCCCAGGTAGTTATCTAGAGCAGAGCAGGCAAAGCTATGTGACCTAGTGTGTTGGCTTAGTAAGAGCTGGGGGATGGCCGAGCCACGTGGCCGGCCGCTTCTCCCCGCCCCCTCCCCCCTGCCGCGGGCCGCGGACAGGGAAGGGAAAAAAAAGGTTTAAAAGTGCCTTTTTGAGTTGAGGTAAGGAAGGTTTAATATAAATACATATATAAAAGAAAATAACATATAATGGGCACTTTGCAGTTAACAAGAATGATATTAACAATAAGAAAAGAGCAATACAAAAAAAAAATACCAGAGAACAAAAGCGAGGGACCGAACCCAAGTGAAGTCCAAAGCGAACTGAACTCCAACTGAACCGCCCCCAAGGGAACTGGCCCCTCCCCGGAACTGGCCCCGGGGCATGACGTCAGCATGGTATAGAATTACCTGGCTCCACACAAAATTAACCCTGTCCTGGCCAAACCAGGACACCTAGCATTACCCTCTTTGCTTTGAAAGATAATCACAACTGCAATGACCAGTAATTGAGGTAAACAGAAAGGAACACATGAAAGAAAGACCTGGTGGGCTGATGGTTGGGTATTAAAGACATCCAAGAGCTCTGTTTAAGAGGCAGAGGGACATTATGAAGCAGCCATGGCAGAGCTGTGAATCTCCCTCTTCTGGCAGTAGTAAAAGCTGCAAAACAGTAGATTCTTATGCAGATGTCCCTTTTGTCCTGTTTTCACATTTTCTTGTTGCTATAATCTTGTAGATGGGAATACCGCTTCAAGGTCTAAGAAACCATCACCACCTGATAGTCATATGTCACTCAGATATGAGGAAACCTTGCCTCACCGGTGTCTTTCAGCAAGCCACTTAAATTGTCCAGGCACTGGTTCTTATATCTATTGATGGGATTGTAATGCACAATAACTTTGTGCATTAATATTGGTGACCATGCTACATCAAGGCATGCAGTAGTCTGTGACTGTCTCAAACTAAAGCATCCTGACTTTCTGTAACTGGGCTAGACTATACAGAGTATGTTCATTTGAGCAGCTCTGTCAGCAGCGTGTATGCCTACAAAGATGAGAAGCTTCTTCCCTTGCATATACACTGTCTTCGCTACTGATATCTTTGTCCCTGACTAAGTTCCTTATGTTTTGGGAGTTTAATAATGTCTTCTGGAGCATGGTGCTCTGTCCTTTACAGAACTCTTTTCTGAGGCTTGCACACATAGACATGGCAACTGGCTTTTAAAAGCAGCAGTATGATCTGCAGCATATAACATGAGACTAAAAAAGCCTAAAAACCGTATTGAGAGACAGATACCACCCCAGATATCGAAGGGGTTTTTGTCTGGATACTAGCTTTTCATCTGTGAAACTTGTGCTTTGGTCTGAGCACTTCTGCTGCTCACTCAAGAAAATAACTAGTTGTACTATTTAATTTAGATAACCATTTATTTTGTGAGAAAAGTCATCATGTCAATTTGTATAAATCTAAAGTGAAGGGATCATCTTCTGCTAAGCATGTATTCGGGCAGTATATGTATATTTATATACACTCAGGTTACGGGATTGTCTGGGGGCAATAGCTAAATAGGGCCATGTGCTTAAGTAATCTTCATTCTAGTCTTCTTTGCCTTAATTTGTTGTTCTATAATAATAAACATTTGTTTATGTGAATGTACTGTCAGTTTATATGAATGGAAGATTCTTCACATTTTGATGTATAAAACTATGAAGCAGGTATAAAAAAATACACATTTGTCATTTGGTGACATTATTTTCCGTATCAAACATCTAATTTAGAAGAGAATTTAAGAGACTGGAAGCTGACACTTGATCAACTATATTTTGAGTTGACAGTTTCATAATGAAATTAAGCAAAACCAGGAATGTATGTGTTATCTCCTGGTACTTAATGAAATAAGCAGCATGCAGTTGACCGAGGTTCCTATTCTCTAAAATAAAAAGTGATTTATCTTTTTGCTTGCCATTGGGTTTTCCCATTCTTCCACTTACAGAAGTGGTGGAAACTTAGGACATTTATTTGCAATGTGTACGCTATCCCTATTGGTTTATAAAATGTTGCTCTTTGTGCACTTGCTAATGAAAGAATGTGAATTAGGAAACACTCTTGAGAATGAAGGATTCCTCCAAGCAGTGACTATCAGAACCGGTTCCCAGCTCTGCAAATGAAATGCTGCATTGCAGATAAAGGGACATGGCAAGTCAAGAGTCTGTGTGCATGTATTGATAACCACAGGAGTGACTTACAAATCTTAACATGCGACAAGTTTTTTATTAAAATAACAGCAGAATAACAAATTTAATAACCCTCACTTTTTTAAAAGTGTATTTGGATTCTGAAAGCATTCCTACCCTTAATAGCACAGTGATTTTAAAACCACAAATTGGGTGACTTATCCTGTACTGACTCACTATATATTGTTCTACCAACAGCATTTTGTGAGGCTGAGAGCTATGTACCAGCCAAGCATCTTAAACTGAGTTGTGTAATTGTAGCCATTGTGAGATAGGCACAGCAATAACGAGGATAGTACAGTGAGAAAAGCTATGCTTTTACTGCAGGCCATTTCTTCAGAGTTCCTCTTCCAAACATAGAACAAAGAGAAATAATATTTTAATTTCTCAGTGAACTTTCCTATTTTTCATTCCATTACCATTTTTCTCAAATGCTTTTTTTCTGTTGCAATTTATCTATCAAACATTCCTCTCCTTTCCCTTCAACTCCTTTCATTTTAATAGGCCTTGCACTTGCTATTTTTAGAGGGGTTTTAAGTACACAAGCACACATAAATACACATTCTCTCTCACATCTCTTTATTTTATATGCCTTTCTCTTGGGGTTCAGCCTACATTTTCTTTTTAGATTCTCAAGCTTCAAATCATACAAAGCACAGAAAAAAAAATAGTTCGTGTATGTCCGTTTATTTGGTGTAAGGTAGAAACTTCAGAAGAAATACATGAGCCCACCAATGTGTCTGGCTCATTACAAAAACAGTGAGTTCAATAGAGAATTCTCCCAGTAGATAGCACCAAGACACTGAAAAATAAGATGAAGAAATGCTGGCAAATCTAGTGTCATAGATCTAAGACTATCATCATGATGAGTCAAGGCATTGTAACATGCAGATGCTAGGAACTAACCACTATGTTTGGATAACTCAGCACTGAAAAAGATGAGTGACAAAAGCATTCATAATGACAAATTTTCCCTGTAATTGGAAGCAGGAGATAGTTCCCTGTGGCTTGTTCCTGTCGTCACGGAGGCCTGCTGACAACACTGCACAATGGTATTTCTATAGCTAGGTTGTAAGGCGGTCTAATTATTCCTATGACTGGAGTATAATCAAGCACTGCATCCATCTTCAGGGAATTAGTTCAGTGGGTTACTTGTGAGGAGCCTGGAGCAGCCTAGGTTGACTGCTGCCATGTCCTCTTATGGCATATGTCTAAGATGGTGTGTGATTGTGGGTTGGTTTGGGGATAACTACCCCCGCCCCCTCCATTGATTATAGGAGGAATGCCTAGAGTAAATAACCAATTTTTATATAACTGTTGTGCTGGTTCAGCTGTCATCATTTTATGCTGCCATCAGTTGCCTGATCACACAGGCCAGCACTGAACTCAGCAACAGCCCCTCACAAGTCTTCTTTCAGACAGTCCTGCCATAGGTTCCTGTGAGCCCAGCTCCTCCTCTGCCCACTGTGGTGCCAGCATCGCCTGCTGGACACAACAGACAGAGATGGCTCCTCAGTGGCCCTTCACATGGAAGGATACCACCAGGAGAGCTCAGCAAGATGCAACCAGCCCCAACAGAAGCCACACCCAACAGGAAGCTCCTCTGACTAATCAGCTCCTGGTTAAAGTAGCCCTGGCCTCACCCACCACCCCAACCATGACCACCTGGGTGAGGGCAGAGCCACAGAGACACAGGTGGGCCACGTTCTGCCTCTGGAACCTGAAGCCAGTGGGGAAACAAAACATTTTGCTAGGCTGTGACTCATTCACAGGTCAACTCCAACTTGGGGCCCACAGTTCAGGCCACAGAACTTCAATAACTGAAGTTGTGAGATGAGTAACCATACTACTCCTCAAATGCTATGGGTCTAACTGATGTTAGGTAGGTGTTACATAGCAAGTACCAGTGCTACTGGCCAGTTTCATATGCACGCAACTCTGTATAGCCATTTTGTTTGCTTAAAATGAAGTAGGTCCAGATATTTTGTAACTTTCTGTGGGTCCCTGTATTGGTTTAGTAAGAGGGTGGCCGAGCCACGTGTCTCCCCGCCCCCTCCCTCTGTCGTGGGTCGGGGACAAAGAAAAAAAGGTTTAAAAGTGCCTTTTTGAGTTGAGATAAGGAAGGTTTAATATATACATATTTATATAAGAAGACAACATATAAAAACAAGGAAACCCAGCAGTAATAGTGATAAAGGAACAATACAAAAAGATTGATAACAGAGAATAGTGAGGGAGTGAGCTCACCCAGATACAGCGAAAGGCGAATTGCCCGCGAACTGCCCCCCCACCAGAACTGGCCCCGGGGCATGACGTCAGCATGGTGTAGAATTACCTGCTTCACTAAAATTAACCCTGTCCTGGCCAAGCCAGGACAGTCCCAAATGAAAAATAAAGAGTTCACCTACCCTCATAGTGAAAACCTTAGCATTTTTGTCTGAGTTTGGTGACGGAATGTGCTCCCATAAGCACAGCTATACCTGACATGCAGGTGCATGTGACAGTGTTACAGTGCTTGTTGGTGTCAGCCAGTTACAGGCTGTGCATTGCTGCTACAGGACAACCACAAAACCCCTACATTAGTATTCCAGTGAACACAGGAGACTTCAGATGACCTATACAGAAAGCAAACTTTTGTTTTCAAACAGGTCTCTGGGCCTCGGTAAGTTTCTGAAAGCTGCAGTTATAATTTCAAACAACTACTTGATGTGAATGCTTTCTGCAGTTTGTGTGAATTTGTTATAGCTGGGAATGCCTACATACTATTTAACACACACAAGTAAATCCAATGGAAATGTTGCAAATTATACTCAAGAATGTTATTTCAAACATGCATAGGAATTCTTGCAGAGACCGTTGTGTAGGTATAAGACTCTTACCTCAACAAAAGCCTTGATCAGGCAGTTGGGTTATACAACGAGCAAATACGAAGAGCCACACAGAATAATCACTGTTATCCAGATTGTGAAGCCATTCAGTTGAACCTAGTACTTGAGGCACAGTGGTCCCTTTGATCCCACTTCAGCCCTTTCTTCTTCAACTCTGTGCCTGCCCTAGTGGAGGCCCACCCTATTACTACACTCAGTTTTAGCATACAGATAAAAGGTACAATGCCAGAGGTTGAAATTTAGGAACGTGCAATGCAGTCTTTGGATTTCACCAAACTAGAAATTCGTTGTGCCTTGTAAATGACTCTAAACTGTGTCTCTTGCTTGCAACCCTGAGCAACATCTGTTTTACCTGTCTAGAAAATTTAAGTGTTACAGAAGAAATGAGGACAACTATTCTAGGTGACAAAATAACTACCTAGAGCTTCATTGCAAGGGGACTCTGCAACTGAAAAGACAGGCATAGAGTACATGTATTTACTTGACATAATAAGATTTTATAATATGCCCTTCATAGGTCTGGAGTGGAAACTGTAGGGCAAATGTAAACTTCTTTATAGCTGCAGGGAATGTAGTGCCTTGGGCCACTGCAGAGAGGCAAGGGTCAGCCATAGAAAATATCAGCAGTCTGAAGCAACTCTCCAGAGCTCCATTTCCTCAGTCTGAGAGGAGGAACTAGGAAGAAAACCAGCTTATAGTCCCAGCTAAGGTGGGATGCAGACATGGATGTTTAGATTTGGGTCACTTCCATCATGTCTTACGCAGCAAGCAGTTTCCACTAGAAATTGATACCTCAGAGGAAGTTCATCCTGGCCAGTTATATTAAAGGGTTTAAGCTCAGCTGTACAACTGTCTCCACAAATAGAAAGGTGAGTGCTTGGTGCCTCTCAGAGATGCATTCATGAGAGGGCCCTCTGAGGGGAACAGAATAGGCAGGAAGAGGTGTGGAAAGCTATCTTAGACTAATTGCTGTTTGCAGCAGCAGATAGACACATACTTAATTATCTGTTATATGCGTGCAAATTTGGTTTGCTGTCACTAGAGTCCAAATGCTCCATTATAGCAAGTACAACAAAAAAAAGGAAAAGGGTCAGAGAGCAAAATAAAAGGGGACATGAGTGGCAGCTTTGTGCTGTTTTCCTTCCTGTCATACGCTCGGCCTGCCCTACCATTTTCCTGAACTCCCATCACAGACAGAGATTTATGAGTTGATAGGCTGAGCATCTGGTCAGAGATGAGGCGAAGCCTAAGAAGAGCTGTTCCTCCCAGCTCTGCTCCCAGGGCAGCACTGGGGAAGGGGCGCAGGTAGGCACCCAGGCCTGCAGTAAGCAGAGGCTGGGCTGCAGAGAGGCTGGCACACCGGGGATGCTGTGCAAGCACACAGGAGCTGCCCAGGAGCATGGCACTGAATCTCAGGTTGGAAGGGAGCAGTGGCTGGGCTCCTTGCTATGACCATTAGCCTGAAATTGTCCAGTCAAGCTAACAGTCATCACAGTTTATAACTAGCTTCTCTGCTGTAGACATTTCCCTTGACAGGGCTAAGTCCTCTCTGAGCAATCTTAAGGCTTACTTTTCCTTACGTACCTTTCCTTCTTCAACTATAAAGTCTTCTTTCTATCCATCCTCTAGGTTCGCAGCTGTTTTTTTAGGCATTTTTTGGTACCAATAACAAAATACAGTATTTTTTCACAGAAAGTGAATTGAAACGTTCTGCATTTTAACTCTTTTTAGCAAAGTCCTTTTTGTAAGATCTAGACATTGTATTCCCAAGATTTAAAAAGAGTGAGCTACACAAACACATCTAGATCCTTTTCTCCTGTCAGCCCAAATCCAGGAACAATAATAGAGCTATGTTAATTTATACCAATCATGCACCTGGCTTCTATTCTGTTTGATGACATTCAGTGTCTCTTTGGAAGATTTAACCTATTTGTTCCATCTTAACCAAAGAACAATTATGATCATTGGTGGTTTTGTGGTGTCTATTTTGAATTAAATTTATTCTGAGTATATACGCCATGTTGATTCGTTTTAACTTTTGTGATAAATGCAATATACATAGATTCAGTGACCACATGTCCTCTTAAGTGGCTCAGCAGTGGGAACATTTCCTTAACAAAGCAACATCAAGTTACAAGCATCTGACTAAATACAACTTACCAGGTCAAAAATTGGTCCTACTCTACTGCATGCAGGGATAATAAAACTCCAAGGAAGGTTTTCTTTTTCTGGGGGGCCTGGTAAAGGCATGGTGGGATGACTGCAGTTACTTCTGATTCCAAGCAGCATGGGGAAGGGCTGAGCCTGGGCAGGCCCTTCAGGTGTTCAGGGTGGCTGGCTCACAAATGGTGGCCTGAGCCCCACAGCACTGCCATCACTGCTGACCTTTGTCAGGCAGAGCAGTTCATCTGCACAGTCTCCTTCCTTCCACCCCTACTGCTGATGCAAATACCCTTTGCATTTGTTTAAAGTCTCCATTTATGTAGAGTTGTATTTCAAGGGTTACCTTAGGTTTCCTGGGAACTGTGTCCTGCCCTTTATTACTTAACAAGTCTAATCTGCAGTAACAATTCTCTGTAAACCCTGGCAATATCTTAGAATACGTCTGGTCTCTAAATTGGGGAGACTAATTGATGGAGGGGCCACTCGCTGGATAAGCAATTGGCTGGGTGGTCACACTCAAAAGACTTGCGATTAACAGTTTGATGTCCAAGTGGAGGCCAGTAGTGAGTGGTATTCCTCAGGGATCAGCACTGAGAACAGGCCTGTTTAACACCTTTGTCGGTCACATGGACAGGATTGAGTGCACCCCCAGCAAGTCTGTGAATGACACCAAGCTGTGTGGTGTGGTCGACACGCTGGAGGGAAGGGATGCCATCCAGAGGGACCTGGACAGGCTTGAGAGGTGGGCCCATGCCAACCTCATGAAGTTCAACAAAGCCAAGGTCAAGGTTCTGCACCTGGGCTGGGGCAATCCCAAGCACAAATACAGGCTGGGCAATGAGTGGATTGAGGGCAGCCCCAAGAAGAAAGACTTGGGGGTGCTGGTTGAGGAAAAGCTCAACATGAGCCAGCAACGTGCCAGTGCAGACCAGAAAGCCAACCGTACCCTGGGTTGCATCAAAAGAACTGTGGCCAGCGGGTTGATGGAGGTGATTCTACCCCTCTGTTCTGCTCTCGTGAGACCCCACCTGGAGTACTGCATCCAGCTCTGGAGCCCCCAGCACAAGAGGGATTTGGACCTGTTGGAGGGAGTCCAGAGGAGGGCTACAAAGATGATCAGAGGGCTGGAACACCTCTACTACAAAGACAGGCTGAGAGAGTTGAGCTTGTTCAGTTTGGAGAAGGCGCAAGTGAGACCTTATTGCAGCCTGCCAGTATCTGAAAGGGAACTACAAGAAGACTGGGGAGGGACTTTTCATAAGGGTTTGCAGCGATAGGATGGGGATAATGATTTAAAGGTGGAAGAAGGTAGATTCAGATTGGAAATTAAGAGGAAATTCTTCACTCTGACTGTTTTGAGACACTGGAACAGGTTGCCCAGACAGGTTGTGGATGCTTCATCCCTGGAGATGTTCAAGATGAAGTTGTATGGGGCCTTGAGCAACCTGGTCTAGTGGGAGATGTCCCTGCCATGGCAGGAAGGGTTAGAACTAGATGATCTTTGAGGTCCCTTCCAACCCAAACCATCCTATGATTCAATGTTTTATAAACTGTATGTAAGATTTTCTGCATGTTTTAATAAGGTGTGTGAGCCAAAGTCCTATGAAGTGGTTAGATTTTTCCACTAAGCCTCTGAACTTTGGATCATGCCTAGGTGTTTTTTTCTGGGAATTGCCCAGAGGGCCTTTAGCTTCTTTACTGCTTAGGTTACTGTCCCCAGGGGTATGTAATTACCTCTGATCTAACTGCGTACAGCAAAAGGAAAGTTAGAACTTTATTACTGATTTGACACCTTGCTCCCAGGTAATTTTTCTTAGTTGAAACTCTTGCCTTAGCCAGAGGAATCGGTATCCAAGTGTATCACTGACTCTCTACGTTTGCAGCATCCAGACAGTAATTCTGATCAGAAAGTAATCAGATAGATCTAGAATTAAGATTTATGGCATGTGCTGTTACCTAACAGAATAAATCCTCTATTAAGTAATTCCTCATGCTGATAGATCTGGGCTCATTATGTTATTCACACACTGGTCATTAAAACTGTCTGCAAGAGCTGGATAGAGCCATTTATTTCTGTATCCTTTACAATTATTTTCTTTGTTATGTTTTCGGGCTTCAAAAAACCAAATCTGAACAGTTCTTTCTGGACTGAAATCCTAATGGTCTTCTTCCATATTCATTTATAATTACGGCTATTCCTATGAATGTAATCATTCTTGCCATTCCACAATCACTGTGACAGGAATCTTAGACATACACAATAGAGAAATCTTCTGCTGTTCTCAGTTTAAATATAACTGAACAGAGACAAAAGATCATGGTGCCAACTATCTGTCATTTTATTCTGGGTAAAATGCAGCAGTGCTTAATCTTTACGAACAAGCAGGTGACATCTTAAAGAAACTGTGTCTCGTGGAACATTTCACATATGCTTCACATTCAGAGCAACCTGTAGGAAACACAGTAACTGGCTGAGGTGCAAAGTAATAATAGGACTGTATTTAAAAAAAGATCTTACATATTTTGAATGCTATTAGCTGCAAACCAGAAGACACAGTATGGTATGAACAGCAGGTCATAGTTTGGTTTCATTGCTACAGAGGCTCTCCAAAATTGACAAAACACTGCTTACACTCATTGGTTATTTTGCTTGCAATGCTTTACACTCAGAGGATGCGTCACTGAAGCTCTGGCAATGACCAGCCTCTTGAACTTTTGAGATGTCCAGGCCAGGTGCACAAAGGACGTCTATGCTTACGCCTTGCAGTCTTAACAGTGAAGCTGTAACATTGCATTACGGCACTATCCCCTTTAACGTAAAGTATTTCCTTTTGCCAGGGACATCCATTTAATGTATTTTTAGCAAATACAGAATTTAGATTTAT
Organism: Eurystomus gularis; assembly: GCA_013400335.1. Classification (NCBI taxonomy): domain Eukaryota; kingdom Metazoa; phylum Chordata; class Aves; order Coraciiformes; family Coraciidae; genus Eurystomus; species Eurystomus gularis. The sequence continues at coordinate 61,867 of VZZY01013067.1, read as the reverse complement.
AGAAGGCTGGACCACTGTGCCCTGACTTTCCTTACATCATTAGAGAAAGATGCAGGAGGTTTTTTTTTTTAAATGAGGAAACCACAAAGAGAATAGTAAGAGGTAAAAAGCATGGCAAGAGTTCATTACAAAGCCACAACGCATTTATAGCATTTCAGTAAGATCACATTTTCCAGGCTACTTTATGAGGGGGAGAAAGGAAGCAGAGGGGAGAAAAAAACCCCAATAATTCACAGAGGACTTTAGAAGAGGCAAAGCTACTAGCAGAAGGGAGAGCTAAAATGAAATAACTCACAGGTGACTCCAAAGAAGTGGTTATAAAACCAGAGGAAGTTACCTCACCCAGTTCATTGTGCTGCTGACAGAGTGAAAGGTCGATGGCTCTTGTGTTTTACACCAAACCTCCACAGTAACAAAAGCATAGACCTTCAAGCTCAGATACAGGAAGGCTTAAGAAGTTTTACTTGGAAGCTTTTGTTATTAGAAACTTCAATTACAGTATCATTTATAAGCAGTGAAAAGGAAAAATGTTTTCCCTGTGTGTATATATATATATATATATATGCTTTTTTCTACAGTGAATGCGTATTTCCTTCTACAGTGCCCTGTGATCTATTCCATTTATTTGCCTGCAGTTCTCAGTGTTGGGCTCCCTGTCTTTCAGCTTCCATTAATCTGGCTGTGTTTTGTAGTTGTAATAAATGGTAGCTCATGGACCTTAGTGTCATCCACCTCTGACAAGATGATCCTATTAAATCTAATTCAAATGAACAGAAGAAGAGCCCTTGATACTTATATGGACAAGAGAGAGATTTAGCACTAGCAATACCAATGTGATTTAGTCTAGAGAGGAAATCTGTTCTCCTTCTGTAATTGATTTGGGATTTAGACGACCCATTATGCAATCTAAACATAATGCTAGAGAGTGTGGAATCCTTACAATTGAAATTATGTCTACCATTCATGACTTGAAATGCTTGAAAAATTCAGACTGTTTTCCAGAAGATGTTTCCTGTGTGAGAAAAAATCAGAATATTCTAAGCACAAAACAGGCAATGCATGAAATACAGTTCAGTGTCTGTGTGGACTTCTTCAATAATAACAATTCTTCATCAGACTAATCTAAACAGGACAACTTCTTTCCTCATGTAAAGGATATCCACTGTCTCTTCAGGACCAAAAAGCTTTTTACAAAGTTTATCAGCCTGATGTAGATTTATCTGTGTTAAAGTACAAGACCTGAAACTCCAGTTGGCTTTTATTGATTGTCCCAACAATGTGTGACAGCCTGATTCTATGGAAGCAATACAACTGAAGAAACGGGGCAGGGGGACAACCATCAAGAACCTTAATATGAGGGAGAGTTTTCCTACTTTGTTGGTATGCATTAGGATTGTACTGAAATTAATACAAATTATTGTAACTTATATTTACTCAAGTCTTTACACATTTTTCATTTCTCCTTGTCAGCCTTAAAACTACTTCTGATAAAATAAAATCAGATGAAAGGGAATTGAAATCCAGGCCTGGGTTCAGGCTGTGACACAAAACTCTGCCATGTTTCCTTTGTCTGAGGGGGGAGGGGAAGAAGGAAAAGGCTTTTCATGACTAGGCAAAGTCTGCTTCAAAGAGCAGTCCGGTGGGCATGAGAGATGAAAAGTTGCTCGATGAAGTTTAACTGTTCTTCCTTTCTCCATGTGGAAATTTTCAGTGCCAACTAAGGCCAGTAAATAATTATTTCCACAGTTTTGGCCACCTGAGTATATGACAATCTGTTTAAAAGGCAGGGGGCTTTGCAAATAGAAAGGATTGAGTTGTTGCTACCTGAAAAGATGATTTCCAAACCCCACCGCCTCTAGGCCGATGCACGTTTCTGTCCCGTGTTGTGAGCAGCCATGTGGGAGAAGCTGTTCCTGCAGAGCATCTCCAGAGCGAGGGCTCTGGTATTATGTGCCAATCTTCTGCTCTCTCAGAGGCCTCAACTCTGGCATACTTTCATGGCATCCCATTCCCTCCAAACCTAGCTCTACAGTTGAGGGACCAGTGCATGAACATAGATTTGCCTGTAACAGAATTGCCATAAAAGAAAAAGCAAACTTTTTTTGGGTGGACTGTTCAGTGGATAAAGAACTGGCTGGATGGTCACATCCAGAGAGTGATGGTCAATGGCTCAATGTCCAGATGGAGGAAGGTGACAAGTGGGGTCCCCCAGGGGTCTGTGCTGGGACCAGTGGTGTTTAATATCTTCATTAATGATACTGACAGTGACATTGAGGGCACCCTCAGCAAGTTTGCAGATGATACCGAGCTGGGGGTGCAGTTGATATGCCTGAGGGACGGGATGCCATCCAGAGGGAGCTGGACAGGCTGGAGAGGTGGGCCCAGATGAACCTTATGAGGTTCAACAAGGCCAAGTGCAGGGTCCTGCACCTGGGCCANGTCCAGTTCTGGAGCCCCCAGCACAAGAAAGATGTGGACGTATTGGAGCGTGTCCAGAGGAGAGCCACCAGAATGATCAGGAGAATGGAGCATCTCTCATATGAAGACAGGCTGAGGGAGTTGGGGCTGTTCAGCCTGGAAAAGAGAATGCTCCGGGGGGACCTTATACTGACCTTCCAGTACCTGAAGGGGGCCAGGAAGGCAGGAGAAGGTCTGTTCACAAGGGTTTGTAGTGATAGGACAAAGAGTAATGGTTTTAAGCTAGGAAAAGATAGATTTAGGTTGGATATTAGAAAAAAGTTCTTTAGCATGAGGGTCATAGAGCACTGGAACAGGCGGCCCAGAGAGGTGGTGGAGGCCCCATCCCTGGAGTCATTCAAGGTCAGGCTCGATGAGGCTCTGAGTAACCTGCCCTAGGTAGATGTCCCTACTTGTGTAGGGAGGTTGGACTAGATGACCTCTAGAGGTCCCTTCCAGCCTGAATCATTCTATGATTCTATGAAACATAGACTTGGGTGTGAACAGCTTTCTGACACTTATGTCACCCTGAAAAGCTACAAAGTAATTGATAAGAGATTAATGACCAAAGCCATAAGGCCTATTGGTCTGGTAGCTTCTTCTATTAATCCAGCTAGCACCTCATTCCAAATGCACTGAGGACATACTGCTGCGCCTTGAGCAAGACAACAGTGGAATGTTGGAACAAACATTGCATTAAGCGGGAAGGAGGGTTTGTCTGCATTACTGTCTACTCCTGCCTAGGACCAGCCTTAGAAAACATTTTAAATTTTGCAAAAAATTAAATTTGGCATCAAGGAATTGGAAAAATAAGTAACTATCAAAATGCTGTTTCTGAATGATAGTGGAAGAAGTCACCTCGTCAAGTCTGTTCAGTCCAGCCCTGTATTCAGAAGAATAAAGCAACCTGGGTCCCCCACCCTCCACCACGGGTCACAATCCGGTACAAAGTAAAGATTTGAATGCCAATGAAAACAGTTTTGCGGATTTAGTCCTGCAATTCATTCTACATAATTGCAGCAGGTACAACTGCTGTTCCTAATATAACTTGTCTTCATTTAATCAGGAAAAAAAAAGCCTGTGAAGGAGACTTTCTGGCTCTGAAGATTACAAGAAAAATTACTCTCCGAGATTTTTATATCTCCAAATTCTAACAAGCAGAGATGGACTCCTGCTTATCATGCAAATTAGTTTCTTAAAGCCACAGAAATATTTGCATAAAGCAAGCAAGATTTAGCAGCCTGAAAAAAAGCACAAAAAAGAAACACCAGGTTAAAATAACCAAACAACAAAATGGATGGGTTTAAGAACAATTTATTTGGCCCCAGAATTCCTAGCATTGTAACAAACTCCCAGAGTTTCACTCCTTAAAGTGCTTCAAACTCCATTTATATTATTATTCCTTTTAACATTAATGGACATTTCTGTATAAACATCAATGCAAAGAGATTAATGTTTTTATAAAATTCTTTATATTAGTGGATCAAATTTGCTCTCAAGATGACAAGCATTAAGGCAAATTTCCAAAATTAAGCCATGGGAGTTACTCAAGTTTATGCTGCTGTGGGTGAGAGCAGAATTTGGCCCAGTAGGGTATATACAATTATATTTTCTGTATATATATTTCAAAAAGCACAACCGATTATCTTGAAAATCAGTAACATTTAAAGAGGTGTTTATCAAAGCAAATACTTTTTCTTTGACGCAGTCCACATCCAGAGGATGCATTTGCTCACCAGCTGTTCTGAATAACCAGTCTGATGGCAGTGACACAGTGCTCAGCAAAAGGGGAACCCACGTTGCATGAATCCACACAGTACTTCAGCAGTCCCTACCTGATTGTGTGTACAAGTATTGCAACAGCAAAGCTACTTTGCCGGGCACCCATGCAAACTCACTACACCATGAACCTCTGAAATTCTCCTGGTAGAGACATGTTTGTTGTTGATATTAATATTCCGAAGACAGCCAAAAAATGGGTCTTTAATTGGAAGCCACAGTGTGTCCAAATTTGCTACAAAAACAATCCAACAAAGTAGAAAGATCAAGTTAATAAAATGAGAATTATTTTAAAGAACATTAATTATTGCAAGGCTTTCAAAATAGGAGGAATGATATAGGACTACATGCATGAATGGGACCTTTGCTTTGGAAAGAAAAGAAAGCCAGTAGATACATGAAAAAATAAGAAGCAACAGTATTACCTGGAATTTTGCCAAAGTAGAGTGGCTGATGCACGCGTCTAGGAGGAGATGGTGTAAGTCTAGTGGTATAGTTACTCTGTCTGCCCACCTCTAGCTGCACCATGTTCTCCTTCTGAGAAGCTGCAAAGAAGCAGGTAGATGAGTACTCTCTCAACCCTGTTAAAGAATCAGCTAGATAAGGCAGTATATTTAAATAGCATCTGTCTTGAAGTTTAACTCAGAGGAAGAATAGATTTTGTTTTAATACAGATTGACACTTCTAGGTACTGTGGGGCTAAATACAGTACAAACCCCCTGTCTTTTGCAAAGCCTTGAATTAACACGAGACACTTATATTGTTCTAAAGAGTATTCTCAGATTAAACAGAAGTGAAATGATTAATAAAAATCTGGAGTTGCAATGCTCTGTGCCCACCGTCCTTTCAAAGTTTCAGAAAAACTGGTATGATGAAACCTACCTGCAATAGTATGCCACTGTCCATTAGACAGAGGATGCTTAGATGTGACTGATACCTGGAATTTTCCAGCACCGCTATTTCCAGCAGCAATGACCTGTCAAAAATTTAGCATTTAAGTTACTGTGGCAAAAAACAGCAACAGAAAAAATATAATACTTTAAGTAATTTACTGACCTTGTGATGGCTGCACTTCATCTAGTTCTGAGTCACTGCATACATATTTCAGAAATTATCCTCTCCAAGAGTAAAGTAAGTTTCAGTAATAGAATCCCAGGAGAGGATATTTGACAATTTTAATAAGCATAAATACATACCATTGCCTCTCCCTCTCAATCTTTCAAAATTCTGTTAATTCTTTTGATATAATCTCTCTGAGACAAGCTCTTTCCTACTAGGCCTTCCTTTCCTTTCCCAAAGCAGTCATCTACATAGTTGGCATCTCCTAAGAGAATCTCTGCAACACCTTTCTCTGGCCTTCCACACAATTTTGCACTACTGCTATAATTCAGGACTACTACTACTTCCACTCATGAGTCTTGTAGCCTGACTATCTATGATGACATTTTGAACAAGCACCTACTTGTGCTTTCTCACATCCTGCTTCTCATTCCTGGTTAGTGCATTTTTTTTTTTCAATAACAACTTCTCTTTTGCTGTGATGGTCACAAAAGACTTCATAATGGTCGGGTAACTGATGTGCTGAGTCCACTTCCTATCAGGCTCCCTGATGATGTCCTATGGACCTTTTATTCCTTCCTGTTGCATCCTGTCCACACCAACAGCCGGCATGAATCTAAGTTACTGCTGAAAAAAGTGGTCAGTCTTGCCCTTGAGGACTCCCCAGCTACTGATGCCCCTGCTTTCTTGTGCCAGTTTTGTCTTGACCAGATCAGTGATCTGGGGGAGACTAACTCATGACAAAAAGATAAATAATAAAACTAAGTTCCTTAATCTGGGAAGAGAAGAGCAAAACAGCTTTCTGAAGTTGGGTAGACTCATGCTGGCTTAACCCATGCCATGAGACAGCAGGTACTGTGGAGTACTGACATCTTTCTATTCACTCTGTCTCCAGCATCAACCACAATAGTTTTGTAGTCTGAGGCTCACATTCTGAAGCTGTTACATTCTGAAAAAGCATCAATGATAATAATCGCCATCATGACACCGCCATCAAGATAACGCCAAACAAGACTTCTGCGGTGTCACAATGGACGTGGTTACAGAGTTGCATCAGTGCAGCCACGTGATGACTGACACAGGAGTGGGAATAAGCCATGGAGTTCTGTAGCCTCTGGCCAAAGCCCCAGTGGGTTTTTGCAAAGGCTCAGAAGCCTGAGAAAAATAAGACTGTACCCTACTGCTGACCACTGTGAAGAAAGCATGTGTAAACTGATGTGCACAAAATGGAAGCTGCTAACAAAGACAGAGACAGGTTAAATGCTCAATTTCCCATGAGATGGTTGTTAACAACAGAGGAAGTTGTTTAACATTATACCTGTAGATAAATGTTGTAACATTTAAGTCCAGAGTTCAATGTTAGAATTCCCCTTGCTGAATGAGGGCAATACAGCTGAAATGGAAACACAGCCAGTACTTACCTTTCCTCCTTCCATGTAAATAGTCAAGTAGTTGTCTTGCTTGCTTCCAGCATGGAGGAGTATACCTGTTGAACTCCTTGGTCGAATGGTAAATACAATCCTAAAATCCAAGCCCATCAGCAAATTACCTGTGGAGAATTAAACAGCAGGTAGAGGAATGATCATAGGAAGAGATAATTGGAAAATCGTGTTAAAAAAAAAAAAAAAATCCTTACACATACACACTTAATTCCATATACCACAATCTCTACACATCTTACCAATGGTGATATATCCACCTTCATTAAAGAAATAAATCCCCGTGTCCATGGGAATATCCAGACATGGAAGTATGCCAGTTTTTTGCTGAGCTGCATTCATAGCTTTCCCATTCATCTTAAAATTCCTCAGGCAACCCTTGAAACTGTTCATTGGTATATTCTGAAAACATATTTCAAAACATGAATACTAAAGCATGATGGCCATTTTTTTAGTAAGAATACCCATTAGTTCTTTTGTATTGCTGGACTGTAAAAAAGCCAACTGGCACTAAAGGCAACTAAAACCAATCTCTGATACAGTGAAAAGGTATTAAAATTTTTTTAGAAGAGCTTAAAACACGAAAAATAACAGTTGATTTTGAGTTAACATAACTCCTGCTTGCAGAAGGTACTTCCCAATGATGTGTCAAAAAGACAATTAACAGGAGTTGTGAAATTTCCAAGTACACCCTTCCCTTCCTAAGAGGCTGTTTATTTAAATCTGATTTATAAAATGCATCATTAATTGTCAAATTTTAACAGCAACAGGAACCACACATATTTCAGATTAAAATCCAGTTCTACATTTGTAATTCCTTAATGAGAAGGATGCCTTTGCCTCTCTACAGACTATTGCTTAGTCCACTGAGGTAAATATTCTGTGGGAAGAGGGTATTCCAAATGTGACTTTGGTCCTTTTCTCTTTGTTAAAGAACAGGCATGAAAACAAGTACGTGGTTGTCCTCAGTGTCTCAGCATCTCAGCAACATATGTTGAAAATATGGGCCCAGCTGAGAGCTGTGTGAACAGGTGAGAAGAGAGATCTGTAATGAACAACTGCAAACACCAGTCACAGAAAGCGCTCACTCTGTGCTTGGAAATATCCCCCAAACCTTTTCAACATGGAAATCCTGCATATTAACACTTTCACATGTAACTAGTGCAGCATGGGGAGTGTATAGGGATGGATGTATCACTTATTTACTTGTCTTTTCAGTGTTGGCAGCCCTCCTATGTAGATTGGTGGCTTAATGCTGATAGCAGAATTTGTTGCTAATCTTCCATGCTGGGCCCTTAGATGATCAACAACGAGGCGGACATTCTTCCCATCTATACTGAAGACCACCTTTGTAGGGTGAAAACATAACAGAATTATAAATAACAAGGTCAATGAAAGCCACTGGAGATTTTTTTAAATTAAACACCATATTATTGAAAAACTTAAAATGAAAATAACCTGCTGGAACCATCAATTTCTATAAGTTCTCTCAAAACAGACCTGTCAACCACATGAACTTTCAGGCATAAGAAATAACTTCAGCTGACCAAAATCAAATTTCTAATACCTTAAAAATTCAATAGGGTGTGCCTGCTTAATCCTAGTTGTGGTTTCACCACGGTTCCTGTGCCATACTACTTACAGTGTGCCATTGCCCATCATTGTATTTAATAGTGGTTTTTAGTTTGATTCGTTTTCCTCCAGAGCCAAGTGAAAAAACAAAACGTCCTTTTGAAATGTGGAGAGCCATGTAAGAGTCCTCAGACCTTTCCTCCATGAAAACTATTAATCCTCTTGATGATTGGGTCCGTACATCCACAGAAAAATGTAACCTGTAGTGGAAAGTAAGCATATTCAAATATGTCTGTTCTGTTAGTTGTTGTATTCTTCCTGTTCTCCAGAAAAATGCTAGTGAAACTCCATTTGTGAAATGAAGAGTAGCTTTTGGGAGGAATCAGTATTCTGCACTGCCTGCATTTCTGAATGTGAATGCAAGTTGACATATTCAGGCTTAGGAATTGGCATCAATACAGACTGTAATTGTCCACCACATCCAAGTCAATCTACTCAGTTTGGGTATATATTAGCATAGAAAAAAAAAGCCTGAACCTTTAGAATCGCTCTTCCATTATGCCCCAAGACATAAGCAAGAAGAAAATTCTAACTCTTAGCTCTCAAAGATTCAAGCAGCTTTGACAATTCAGTATTAGGAGGAGAACACAGAACATTTGTATTACTTGTCTGTAGATGTCAGTGGAGAAAACATGTAGGATATGGAACTGTTGGGGATGTTTCCAAGGAGATATGCTTCACTGCTGACATTTAATTGAGTTGGTAAACTGTGGTCTTGCACATCAGCAGCTTTCAAATAATCAAGGTATTTTTCATTCTCTACCTGTAAGACAGAATTGAAACATTTACTATGCATTCACATTAAAAACCCCAACATTTCAATCTACACATTTGAGAGCTCCCACACGAGGCAGTTAACAGCCTTCTCTAAACGACAGAGAAGCTGTTGTGATTCTGAACAGGTATGGGTTTAGCATGTAACTTCAATGCAGAAAGAACTTGCTTTGGACATGAGATGGAATGAAAACAGTAACATCCAATCTCAGTTCTACAAACCATGGCTGTGCAGACAAAGCCTTGGCATCAACATGGAGCGAAGATGACAGTAAAAATAAGCATACCTTGAGCATCTTAAACCTGAGAGATTTTTTAAATTCCTTCATCAGCATTGGTTCAAGGTTCTCGTATTTGTGGCAAGCTCTGAGGGATACACCAGTCTTTGCAGTGTAATGAATGAGATTTTGAACCTCAGGGAGCTGCCCTGCCCTAGAGTGATAAAAGCAGTAAGAGCTGTGACACAGCATGCCTTTTCATTAGCATCATCAGCAACAGATTGTAAAATTGTGTTCTGTACAAAACAGATTTCCCAGTGATCTGGTGTTAAAGTATTGATTTCTGTTTTTTGATGAAAAATGCAGGTTCAAAGCTACAAAAAGTATTCATACTTGTCCTGGTACTGCCCATTTGTTTTTGGCTATCATAATATCAGAAAAACTCTGATATTATGTTCTCATCTTTTCTAAACAAAGTATTTTTTTTGCTAAAACCTATCTACTAAAACCCAAACAAATATTGCCATTGAAAAAAGGGGAAAAAAATGACAGCAGCCTTGACTGAATAAGATTTCTGGATTGGCCTACAAAACTTTGCTGGTTAATTACACAACCAGTGGCAGATCAAGAAAAAAACGGCAACATCAGGTCCTGCTAACTCTATCACTCACTCTCTCCTTAAATAAGATGTTCTAATGAGATTTACCAAGGGGCAAAGTCCATCACAACTTAATATGTAGCTTAAGTATTAGAGCCAAATTATCAGAAAGACTGTCAAAACCAATTTCCTGTGTGTATAAAGAATATTAAGCAATACTACCATTTCACAAGTTGTACACGGTATTTCTAATCAGCACATTATGAAACACTTCACAACCAGAAAAATCAACAGAACTCCTTGCACCTAGTTTTCTATGAGAGGAGTAGAGTTGGGAGCAGAACCTGAACTTCTTCAGTTCTGGTCCAGTTCTCCATTGACTCAATCAGGCTAGCTAAAATATTAATTCTCCATCTATTTTTGTACTAAAAGCAATTTTCCAAATTTGTTTTCTTACAAGGAGGTTAATATACAGGTTACTTCATTGTCTTGCAGTGCTGTAGATGAAGATATAATTTGAGCAACCTGATCTAGTGAAAGTCATCCCTACCCGTGGCAGGGTGATTGGGCTACATGATCTTTAAAGGTCCCTTCCAACCCAAACTATTCTGTGATTCTATGATAGTCAAATCAAAATACACTATTGTTTTAAAACTCTACATTACATAGGCATAAATATTCATCAAAACTTAGCTAAAACAAAGCGAAGCTAAACAACAACAAAAAAATATTCTTTAAAAAACATATTTACACAAAAATTTTCTCCTAAATTTTGTCTGTAAGATGTCTCTAACAGACAAACACGTGAAAAAAAGACAACATAAATCAGACACATTTTCTGTACACAGGCTCACTGTGTTTTGGTTCTGTCAGTAAGTTTGGCTTATTTGGCTCCCTGTGTAGCTATAGTGACACAATCTAGCAGATCTTTTTGGCTGCCTTGTTGGGACACTTCCAATTCACTACATTGAGTTCATTCTTTGATTAAAAGACTACTAAACAGGTATGATTCAGACGAAAATTCTGTTACATAGGAACAGCAGACTTACTGCTTGATACCATGTAAAATCTGCCTGAATAAAAGAATATTTTAGGGCAGCAAAGTTACGCATTTATGAAGGCTTGACACACATAGAAGAGCAATTCAGCAAAAAGTGATTTTAATGCATGAAACTAAAATCTTTCTAGGCCAAATACCTTTTTATAAAGATGTTTGAGATGCACCCTTCAAAATTATCTCCACCAAATATTATAGGTTCGATTACTGCCTGTGCTCCTGGAGAGTCAACTAATGCTAATTCTGTTTCATCATCAACCATCAGATGTACTCTGAAACAAAGTGAATAAAAGTAAGCATGAAATCTAAAGAAATAGTTATGAACCTAAATGAAATATATATACACACACAAAAAAAAATAACCATTTGACAGATGTCTTGTTACCTTGTAATTATGCTAGAGCTTCATTAGCTTACTTCTGGGACTTTTTCAGTATGTGCTCATTGAGTGCTATGAAAGTGCTGTGCCTTTCAGTAGTAGATACTGAGCAGGAGTTGAAGCTAGTACTTCAGTCCTACAGTGAAATCCTGGTCCAATTGAAATTCATGCAAACACTCTCATTGATGGTTATGGGACAGGATTTCATTCTTTGTATCAAAATGGTGCCCTTGACATGTTAGCAACAGCTAGTACAGATAATATTAAACGATAACTACCCAAAGTTATAATCAGTCATTAAAAACTATCCACTTCAAACACATGTCATTTGGTGTGTTCCACAGAAATCAGTATGATTTAGGAGCTTTTCAGTAAATTGTCTTTTCTGATATCTACATAACAGATCATTATTGAAAAAAAAGATGCAGTATTTGCTTCTTCCCCGTGCCTTTAGTTAATAACTTATAGTGACATATGTAAAGGCTACGGGAAGGGGAAGAGCTCCAAAGCTCCAGCTTGACAAGCAGTCAAAACTCACACAGTCTATAGAAGACATGCATAGTGATGTACAGCTGAAACATCACAGATACCGACACACACATTCACAGACTAAAAATCTCCTTCTCCTTCATTATTTCAGTATCCTTTGCTAGCAGAAGCCATTTTTAGCTGTGTACCTGTTGGCTCAAACCAGGACAGTACCCAAAGAACAAGTCATACAAAATTTTAATCTTCTTTCTCCAACTGCATCATAAAAGAATCAGATAAAGAGCTGGACTCACTTGTTGTCTGTTTTTATTACTGTCACATAATGCATTGACCCATCTTCATATTTCTTGCCCAGTTTGATTTCCGTCTCTCCTACCTTTCCAATTACAAAGCCAGGTCTCAGAAAGATGGTAAGAATATTAGTCTATAAAATAATTCCACAAAATGATCAGGTAAATGCAAGTGTCTTTAGTTCTCCTTAATATTGCCATTAATACAGTTCTTTGTGGGCTCTTGTGAGAAAGACATTTTCTTGCACTGAAGCTGCATTTGTCAGTCATCTAGTGCCAGATACTACATGCAGTTCTGCACAATTAGCATAGTTCTTGTTTTAAAATACTTCTGTAGTTTGAATACCAAACAGTTATTTAAAATACTCCTTTTCTCTGCATATTTGATTATGGTAACATTTTTGCACTGGCAGAATGCCAATTTTCCCTGAGAAGATTTCTAGCCAACTCTAATAGGCAACAGTGTTAACACACGTAGGGATGGCAGTGTTATGGTGTGTGAGCTACTCTGCAGAAGGCTCAAGTTCAAAGCTCAGTTACTTGTCAAGCTACTTGTTGCTTGAGTGAAGAAATTACTAGGATAAGTTTCTCTGGCCTATGACATGCAAGATGTCATGCTCAAAAGATGGTATTAGCCATTTCTTGCCTTCGAATACAGGAATCTACATGAGACTTATGACACAAACTCAACATCCCATGAGTTTGTGTCCCATGAAACATGACTGATCCAGAAATAAAACCAATCACATACCCATAGGTGGTAATTTAAGAGTGTTCCAGTTGATGCCATGGTCTGAAAGCCAAAGCCAACTTGGAAATCCTTGGAAAATGGGAAACCCGCTGCACTCAGGCTCAGTGTTCCCTTCTCAGAGAAAGCAGCAGATCTGACAAGCTGAAAGAGAGATAATAATGCTTTCAATTCTTTTCCTTTTAATCAGAAGAAATGGCAACAAGGGACAACAAGTGTCCTACTCAACATAATTGCGACTGACTCCAGTAAAAACCAATCACAAGGCAAACTGGAAGTACAATTACTTTGGTATAGAACAGATCAGCTGAATTGGTTTCACCACCATTAGTTATGATCTGAGGAACTATAAAGGGAAATGAGTGTAACAAACTGTTAGTCTCTAGCTACTCTTTGCATTGACATGATGGCTTTGAAAGTTTTCCCATTAGGGGACACAAGTAAGCAGCTGGAGGAATGGTTTGTAAGTATGGAGCTGTGCAGATGAGCTACATACCTGAAACTGTGTGAGTCACAGGTCAGAGTATACCTGGGCCTTTTGGAAAAAAAATATTAAAAAGGTACCACACAACAACCATGATAATGATAAGTTATACGGATAGAGAGAATGAAGGTTACATCCTCTGCACAGGGAACTGTTCTACAAAGGAATAGCTCTGTGGAAGGTTTAGGTGCTACAAAAGGAAAGCAAATGAGCACAAACTTTCAGTGCAATGCCATAGTAAAAAGGGCAAATAGGATCACGCACCATGTAAGTAGAAGCAGAAGTTTTCATCTTTCCAGGCAGCATTGGTTAAACCAACACTGAAAAGTCACATTGTCCCATTTTAAAAAGAACGTGGCAAAACTCAAGAGTGCACAGAAAATAATTATAAAACAATCAGATGAGTGGAGCAATAGCATTACAATGGAGACTTTGGTGGGAATAGTCTGCTTAGCTCTTTCAAGAAAAAAAGGTTGAGAGGTCATTTAATTAGGAAACATAAGCACCTTGGTGAGAGGAAAGATCCTAAGCAGTATTAAATAATGAAGTATTCTGGCCTATTCAACAGCAGCAACTGGAAGCTGGTAAATATTTACATGGTAAATATGAATTTTAAATCATAGTCAGCCCTCTTAATACTGTATATGTACTGGAGCAAGCTACCACAGTACGGGTGGAATCTCCTTTCTTCTGTATCTTCATACCAAGCTCAGGTTCTTATATTAACATCACATGTTAATCAAATATAATTTTTTACCTAGGTAAAACATGGTGGTCCAGGATTTATAGACAAACCAGACTCTGAACTCCAGCAGAAATTTTTAAGAAACTTTGTTAGTTACCTTCCAGTCATCCGAACATTTCTTGCTGACACCAAAAGTCTCATCAAAAACAACAGATGCAGTGTTAGGGTTTTTCACATTCTTCATGCAGCCACAGAACGGAGGTGTGGATATATTAAAGCTGGTTTCGGGGAGCGGAAGGAAAAAAGTTCAGTAGCCTGGTATTTCAAAGTACACACCAGTACAGTAGCAAGTAAATGCTGCCAACAAGAAATAGAAAAAACAGAACAAGAGCAATCTTTCTTGCACACACATACTTCATGCTGATCAAACCAAATCTTCAGGATACACTCCAACAAATATCCCACCATTAGCAAAAAAATAACAGATTATGATAATGTATTATACACTGGTTATTTTCATATCACATATGATACTCGATACAGAGTGTGAAAGAAGTTGCCTAAGGAAAGAGTTTAGATGGAGTTTTCATATAAAGCCTGTGTATTGCTGTCTTTTTATAGTTACTCACCGTTCCCGTAGAGAAGGTGGAATTCCACCTAGGTAGTACTTAGTGAAAAGGAAGACATTTATGTTGGCTTTAATATCAGGACTGACATGAACAGTATTCCTACTTCGGGCGAGCACCAAATGAATCTGCAATAGGTGAATAATGAGAATTACTTCATTTAGCGGAAACAAAAATCACTTAGCAGATGAAAAGTACTCCCACAGATAGGACACAAGGTTGGGTTTTTTCCCTCTCCTCTTGTTTACTACTGCCTTGAATCCAGAATAACTGCAGTAGCTCAAAGATACTTTGCAAAATTTGGGCATTTAGCCTAAGGAAAATGCTCTGTTATCCAAATACAAGGTGAGGTTTTATTTTCCTCAGGAAGATTGTCCTAAATTTACACCTCATATAATATTCAGATATTGCTTTCTATTTGCAGCTGAAGATTCAGGGGCAGCTGCCTGATACAGAGACTAGGTCAGTGAGCTGGCTAGAGGTAACTTGACCCAGTATGGCATAAAGACACTACAGCAGACCCTTTGACCTACATTATTTAGTTAGAGATGTAGTAATCACAGAATCACAGAATCACAGAATTTATATGGTTGGAAAG
>VZZY01013067.1:0-46464 GCA_013400335.1 Eurystomus gularis | reverse complement strand
AGTCAAAGGTTTTAATGATGCCTTTATGATTTCTCTCTAGTAGTGCTACAAAACAGCTGGACTGAAGCTAAGTAGACAAGCAACAACAAAATGACTACAAAAAGTCATCTCTGTAAAGAGAAAAAATAAACTCTTAGATGGTGAAAGTACTAATCAAAGTATTAAAATAATATTAATAATTGCAATCTACATTGCCCTCTGAAAATAAAGCAATGCTATGTCAAACAGGTTTTTTCTTTGGTGTTTTTTTTCTGTTAAAACTAAACTTACAGGAAAACACAACAGTAGAAAGATTAATTTTCACACATCCAAACTAATCCCCAACAGCTTGATCCCCTCAACACAAAACTTCACAACTAAACTTTACAAGATGCTTAGCTTCAGCTAAGATTTTTTTTTTTTTACAAATAATGATCACTTGATTGTTTAAAATGACATACTTGTTTATATGTTCCATCATTTACAGTTGCATTGGTTTCTATTTCTTTTGGAGGTTCAGAGCCAACTTTGTATCTAAAAACTGTATGACCATCTTTAATGAGCACACTGATGAACTGATCCTGCAGCAGAAAGACACAACACCAACAAAATGAAACTACCAATATTTCACATATATTTCTCTGTCATGTGAATAATTTTCATGAAGCTATCTAGTTGCTTCAATAAATCTTTTGTGGAAAAGATAACACAAAGCACACTAAAACTTATAATTACCAACCATAATTACTTTAAACTGTTGTAAACAGATCTGGTGTCAGCTCCAGATGTATTTTCCAAATCTCTAGAGAACATTTGTAATTTCAAGATGTCTACTGACTTTTTGAAGTGTTGAGAAATTATCCAAAACATGTCACAGTCATTGCAAACATGTCTATAATATTATTAGATAAGTGGCATCACTGCTGTTTTGGGCATATTTACAGGTATAAGTCACTATGTCATTTTCTATATTCTTTCCTACTCTGCTACCACCCACATCTAGATCTGGGAAGAATGCACTTCCCGTTTTAGAGGGTTTCAGTAGTTCAAAACTGGTTTGATTCCCATGACATCCTCTTTGCCCACCCCCAGTTCTAAATTCTCTGCATAGCCTAACGGAGAAGCTACTTGGAATGTTGTGGTTTTTTTTTCTCAGCCTTGACAAAGTCAGTATTCAGCAGCCATTATAGAATCATAGAATAATCTCAAATTGGAAGGGACCCATGAGGATCACTGAATCCAGCTGCTCCTCTCAGGACTACCTAAAATGAAACCATAGGACATTAAACATACAGTAGAATCTACTAATCTGCCATATGGACAAAATAACACTTTTAAGAAATTTTCTTACAGTTATTACTAAATCTAACACATTCTCAATTAAGTTTTAAAAAAATGTTCTCGGACCACCAGACAGACAGAAGCATTCTATGAATTACCCCATTTGCTGCAAAAAACACAATGCCTTCATCTGCAGTAGTCTCAATTGTCTGCTCGTACCGTACTTGGCTGTGGGTATTTGGTTCTTTCAGGGTGACACTGGCATAACCAGTGCCTTCAAAATAGCTTTGGTCAGTCTCTTCTTTATACCTGAGTAATTAAATGTCACAGATGTGAATATATGAGAGCAAAAACTATTACCACATGGACTTACTGTCATTAAAATTTTAAAAAAGCTTAAGTTAAAGCATTTGGTACAGGGCCACTAATAGGGCCAAATTCTAATCTAACCCAAGTAAAGAGAAAACCTTCCACTGGCTTTTCATGGATTCACATATGGTTGTTAGAGAGGAAATCATTAGGGTCTGACTTTTTTGCATTTAATGTAATATTTACTTTATAAAGGAGCTGAATACATTAGTCCGTGAATTGTCTGGGTATTATAACATTCAAATTGTTGGCCAGTGGACTGAGATTGCCATAGATGTGAATCATGCCAATACTGAGGACTTTCTCTAAGAAATGTAGTAATGACCAAGAGTTAGAAAAAAAATCACCAGTTTAGCCACAGTGGTTATTCTTCTGGATGTGAAAAGACAAGAATTCATAATGAAGATCACAGAACTGTGATACACTTCTGTGTTTGTGTCATACCTTCTGCAGGGTTGTACTTCTGTGGTATTGAGGTTAAATGTCCTCTTGAAGTTGTAAAGGCTGATAATACGCTCGTTTAAGTTGTCTAATTCAATGCAGCCTTCATAATGAGGATAGTCTAGCTTACCTGGAGGCTGCAAAATAGCGTAATCAAAAACATTCCATCCACATCAGCTGACAAAATTTTACACTGACATGTAGCTGCTAAGACCTAGTGCAAATATTAACAAGACACAGGATATGACATTCTAAATATCATAAAACTACATCTTTGTATATGATATCCAATCCATCTGATACCACCCCAGGAGTACTACAGCACAATTTAAAGCTGAGACATATGAATGGATTGGGAATAGTACTTAGCAGAGCTGGACACATTTCATGCTGGTTTCAGCAGATTAAATTCCATCACATTCTTTTCTTTCAGTTTTACAAGCCAGGCAGCTTCTGTAGGAAGTAGCATCTCCTTGCATCCCATCTATTCCTTCTGACATGGATAAACCTTTACACAGGCTTTGAAAGACTGCTACTTCCGACCTTTACTTGTAGAACAACAGAATAATTAACATGGAAATCTCTTTAAAAGACTAAGAACTCTTTGTACCCTAAAATCTGGTGGGTATCCTCCAACGTAAAAAACAACAGTGCTGGGATCAAGGTTTAGGAGAATGTCACTGCCTCCACTGCTTGTAGTCAAAGGGCTTTCACGCTCTGGAGAAGCTGATGTTGCTGCTTTGATGTAGTTCAGCTTTACGTACTGGTAAATCCTAAAACCAAAACAGACAGGCAAAATACCACATCACACTAATAAAAGATGTTCTTAACTGGTTTTGGAAAAGACTGTTGTGCACTCTGGATCTTATACCTTTCAAACTTAACTTGATCCATAACGGCTTCCTCAGTTTCACTTTGAGTCACAAATGGCTGCGCATCTATTTCTACATCACCGTCTCCCAGGTTATAGACACACATGAGGTGACCATCTTTCACAGCCATACCAATATAGTCCTTAGAAGCCTAAGGATAGCAAAGCAAATAACCATTGAGAAGTGATTAAAGTTAATGAAGGTAAAATACAGCAGCACTTCCTCATACTGTGCATGAGTCATAAGAAATCCACCCACCTAATTATGAGAATTGTTATTAAGTTTATCAGTTCTGGGAAGAAAAAAACCGTAATCTTATACGTTATGCTGATTCAATGAATAACGTGTTGCACTGAGTCAGTGAATATAGTTAGAAATTAATAGAAAAGTCATGCGTGGCTTGATTTTGATAACAATAGTAGCTAAAATAATTTTCACATTTTAAGATCTCCCAGCTAAAGCCATGAAAACATGACACCTTTACTACAAATTAGACTCAATGTCTGTGAAATAAAAAATATGTTTGGAATAACACTCAGTCAAGGATAATGGTTCCTAATCAGGTGACTAGAAGCAGTCATTTTCCCAAACAATTCACATTTTATTTCTCCAACATACCATATTTCACAAGTAACAATTAAAATGCTGTCAACAGATATTCCAGGCATATATTCAAGGGATAAAAAGGCGAAATCTGGTACAGAACAACTATTTAAACAGTTTTCCGTGTATGCACAAGACTCACTGTAGATACAGCTGCTGTCAGATAACAAGACTTAAAAATACATGGTTAGGAACCGCATGCAGAAAATTTTAAAATGTTTGATGGTGCTTGAACAAGCCTGAATGCACAAGCAGGTCTGTATTATTCTGCCCATTCAGAAGAGGAAGAAACTAAGAGCTGAGGAACTGAATTTTAAAACTGAAATGATCATTTTTAAACAACAGAGAAACTCACAGTGACTTATATTGTGAAAAGAGTCAAAGCCCCAAGGCAGGACTTGGGCCAAGTTTGTGCTGGCTGCTGCAGAACCTGACGCTTCTGACAAGACTTCATGATGGTATCTATGACTGAGAAGTAACTTCCAAGGTTGCAAAACAGCAAAGCACCAAAGGGCAAAGCAGTCAGTCACCCAACAAGTTACTTTGCTGGAGGAGGAATGAACTATTCTTCACAAAACACTTCTGCTACCACATAATAGCAATTATAAAGATACAGGCAAAGAGTAGCTATAAACTTTAAAATGAATCATCTCACATCCATTTCTCAAAGCACGTTGTTCATTCTAAAAATCAGATTAAATCTCAAAATATACCTACATCTTTATTACCCAGGTACAGTACAAACATATTTGATGCCCTCTGGGGTGTGTCTGATCTTGTTTGAGGTCTTTGGAGAAAGAAAGAAAGTGAAGTATAGCCTTTCAGATCTTCAAGGTTGCTTGGAGGTTGAACCTCTACCCCAGAGCTGCCATTGAACCTCATAGGAATAGCAATCTGTAAACAAAAAAAAAAGTTCAGTACATTATAATCATCTACTACTCCTACTTATTTCACTGTTCTGTTTAATTGCAAAGTGATCTATTACATATCATAGCCATACAGATTTGGACTCCAATCCTACCAAACATTTTAATTAGGAAAGAGACTGGGTAATACAGTGTTCTGTATGATCAATACTTATCACAGCTCTTTTCTACTCCAGACATGAATAAACCAACTCTTACGGAGTCTTTGTCAAGTAATTGTTGCCTTTAATACACAAACAGAGAAGGATGTGCCCTGCAGCTCTAAAGAGCAAGCCTGTGAATTATTTAGATGTCTATATACATATCCTGATGCTTTACTTAGCTGGACTTGACTGTTGGAAATTATAATGCACTTCTGGTATTAATAAAGACATGTCCTGTTACAGCGGTTTACACCATGGTCACAGATTCCTCTTATTCATTGTAACTGTAGGTTACTTGTGATGACCTCAGGGATGCTTCTCAGGGACCTGAGACCAAGCTATTCCTTCAGCAACTACAGCAGTTGCTTAAATGGCAAAAGGGCATTCTAATAAGATGCTAGCAGCTTACTCCTAACATGGTGGGGCAGCTGGAGACATGAGAGCACAGAGCTATGCAACTTTTTCTAACCTGCAGAGCTGACTCTACTCCTGCTGTCAAAGCCAACACAATGTACCTTGGAAGAAAAGAGGCTATTGTACAAAGAACTACAGAGACTACCTGGAAAAAACCCTGTGGGAGGAGGATGGAGCAGGATGCTGCTGCATCCGCTCATTTTTATGTACAAATTATTATGCTTCCCATCATCAAAGTTACTTTAAGTGCTGAGTGGTGCTGCTGAATTAAATTTATAGGTGGTCTTACACAAACATGTTAGCAAAAGTATTTAGAAAGAGAAAGAGGAACAAAAGTACTGCTGTGTGTCTGTCCTGGGTTTGGTTAGGATAGGGTTAATTTTCACCAGAAGCTGGGAGGGGGCCACAGCCAGGAGAGCCAACTGAACCAGTCAGTGGGTTATTCTGTACCCTACTGATATCACGATCAGAGGGCGGATCAGGGAAATGCAAGGATGTTGTGTTATGTGTGTGCAGTGGCTAGGGCTACGGTCCCAGTGAGCGCTGTGTCGCATCATCACTCACTTTATATATTATTTTATTAGTATTATTGTTACTACTCTTGTTTCTTCTCTGTGTCGTTCTATTAAACTCTCCTTTTCTCTGCCCATGGGGTTTTGTCTTTTTCTCCTGATTCTCTTTCCCATGGGTGGGGTGGGCAGTAAGCAAGCAGCTGCATGGCGCTCAGCTGACATCTGGGCCTAAACCATGACAGTGTCCAAACCACTGAGGTCAAGCATGATTGCAATGTTCAGGACAGACCTTATTTGCAGCATCTCTTGCCTGTTGAATCAGCTCTCTTACACGATTTACATTCTCAGAGATGTTGCTCATAGGCATAAGCTGTTGGTTGATACTCTTGATCTTGCTGAACAGATCTGGAAGTTTGTTTGTCACTTTTTTTACTGCAACAAAAGGAAAAAATCATTCATGATAGAAAGGAGGGAGACACATACAAAAATAATGTCACTACATGATTATCAGAAAAGCAGTGAGTAGGGTGGTGACAGAACTGTTTTAATCAGTCCTACACTAGTAGGAAGCCCTCCTTGAAACTAGCAGTTTATGCAGAGATTATTGTACTCATGGAATTTGTGGCCAAAATGTATCTGCAGAAGCAGACAGAATCAGCACTTCCAAAAATGTATTAAATAAATTCAAGTCCAGAATAAAATATTAAATAGAACAGACAGTGATGGGCTTGCTAACATTATTATCCAGTGACCAAGGATGCTAGGGCAGGATGAGAGACAGCAGACAGGGGCCCAGCTCATGCACATTCCTGGAGTAGCATCGCCTGCTGCCACAGTTGGAGAGTGAGAGTAGGCAGGCTGCTGGCCTGACCAAGTAGGGCATGCCTTACATTCTTGTGTCAGGGTTGCTAGTCATCACAGTTCAGTAGTAAGCCTTACAGTATCTGGGTGGGTTTATTTCAGGAGAAAAGCAGATGAGAATTTCAACTATCACTGAAACAGGAAACAATTTTTCACCTCCTGTGATAGAAAAAAATAAATGCCTGAAATTATTGGCAGACTGCAACCCTATGATGCAGAAGGCAAATAGAAAGAAATCCAGATCTATTATTTTTCTAAATATGACTTGTAAGCCAGCCTTGTAACTGCAGGAATGACTTGTGATTCTGCAGTAACATGCAGGGCTGGTTCTTGTGTTTATCTTAATTAAAATGTTTTCTCTCCCTTGACTTTATCAGAAAAAGTTGCTGAAAAGATCAATCAAAAATGTACTGGTTTAGATAGTGATTATCTCTTACTTTATATTCAACACGGGCTCAATGCAATCTGTTTAACTTAATTTCAGCTAATACACATGCAGCCTAAGCTACTTGTCCAGGTCTTTGCTGGCAATCTCTCTGCTCACACCTCCAGAGTTGAAGCACCACAAGATGGGGACTCAGGGGACAAAGTCCCTCCCACTGTAAGTGAAGACAAGGTTCGTGACCACCTGAGGAACCTGAGCATACCTAGATGGCCTTTGAATATCTCCAAGGAGGGAGACTCCACAATCCCTCTAGGCAACCTATGCCATTGCTTGGTCACCTTCACAATAAAAAAAGTGTTCCCTGATGTTCAGGGGGAACCTCCTATGTTTCATTCAGCCTTTGCTGCAAGGGCACATTGCTGGCTCATGTTCAGCTTGCTGCCTGCCAGGACCCCCAGGTCGTTTTCTGCAAAGCCGCTTTCCAGCTTGGCTGGCCGCCACCATGTAGTGGTGTTTGGGGTTGTTTCTCCTCAGGTGCAGTAATTCTCCATGTTGAACCTCATGAGGTTCCTATCAGGCCGTTTCTGCAGCCTCTTGAGGTCCCTCTGGATGGCAGCATGACCCTCTGGTGTATCAGCCACTCCTCCCAGTTTTCTGTCATCAGCAAACTTGCTGAGGGTACACTCTGCTGCATCATCCAGATAATTAATGAAGATGTTAAACAGATTCAGGTCTCTGCTGAAACCCGGGCACCATGCTAGTCACTGGCCTCCAAGTCTTTAGAGACCAGGCATGGTATCAGCTTTTAACCTATACCACAGATGGCCTGAATCACCTTCTGCAGTACCTGTCCCTTTCCACTGGCAATGAAGGAAGCTCAGAATACTAGCTTAGGCCAGGTGCCTAACATTTGGATGATGAAAATTTCTGCTGCAAAACTGACCATATTCACCTAACAGTGACTTGGCAGGTCTCAGATAGCACTTGCAATACCTGAATTGTTTGCCTCCATCAATGCTTTACTGAAGCCAGCACTCTGTGTGCTTCCATAAGTACTCTTCATTTTTTCCACATCTACTTGAATTGGGAGCAGTTCATCCCATACATTAGTTGTGACATCCTTGGCACTTTTTACCATGTTCTTTGCACTGCTGACAATGCTGTTGATGTCATCTGAAAGATACACAAATGCATGTGCAGTTATAGTAACAGATGAAAGAGACAAAACAGAAGTAATTGGTAAGTAACTGACCTCTGTTTATCCCATTGAGATTATTTTGAAGAGTGATAAGATCAATTTCCAGTGTATTCTTCTTCCCATCAGCAACATCAAGTCTTTGCTTTATGTCTTCAAGGGTTGGACCAATAGCTGCAGAACAGTAAATGCCCTATATGAATTTTAAACAGAAATACCACCTCTGTTTTATAGGTGGTATGGCAGCACCAGCCTGCACTTGTACACAGCTCCTGTTGCCACTGAGCATTCAACGAGCATTTGCACTGCAAAACAAGTACAAGGTTAAGGATTTGCTGGACAGGAGTACTGTAGAGGTAGGAAACCCACTTTCTCACCTTTTTGCCATTGGAAATAACCAACACAAGATGGCCTACTGTAATGAAACTAGCCTTTTCTAGTTAAATACGTGCTGCAGAGCTTTGCTGAACTGTGAAAATTCATGGTTCAGTGAAAGTTGTGCCAACATTTCTACTATCACTTTCTTTCTCAGTACCTTGCAATGTTCTTTCAGTCTTCTGTGCTTGATTCAAGAGTGTACTGCTCCTAGTTTTTAACTGTGCAGCTTTTCCTGATAGGTCTTCTCTCTTCACAGTCTGGTAATAGAAGCATGGTAGTGTAAGACTGCTTTAATAATTATACTACAATGTAAAGAGTAAAAGAGCCCAATTCAGTTAAGAAATCCAACTATACAAAAGGCAAAGATTTCATGTGAAGAACACCATCTTAAGTAACAATTATAAAGATTAATTTAAGCATAATGCAACCTTGGTCTTTAGCAAAGTTCTGATAGATTTTTGAGGCATTAAGAGGAAATTACCAGCACACAGCTGTTACATACTACTACTCTGCTGAAGAGCTTGTGGGTATTACTAGTGCAAAGTAAAAGAGAATACCTGAAATCACATTCAGTGATTACCAAGCTCGCCTTATGCAGATATCTTTATTTTGCACTGAAATGAACAGCTGGCATTCATATGGGCAGCTGGCATTCATAGGGACGGCCTCATCAGAAAGGCTGTAACTAGCCTGTTTAGTGCTTAACCAAGACTAATTCATGAACACACAGAGCAACAGCTCATACAATTGCTGCAGACAAATAAGGCATGCTAAGACACATTTTTTTGTGCCTCTCTGATATTTAAGAGAAATACCTAGTTGTAACAAGTTTACCATCATTTGGCCACTTAAGGATACTTACCAATAAAGCTGAGTCAGCTGCATTCCCAGCTTTGTTGGCTGCTTCCTCTGCTGCTTTGATGGCATTAATAATACTATCATAAGCAGTAGAAGCTTCCACAGCACAGCCTACCAACTCGTTCTTGCTGGCACTGTTCTTTATTCTGTGGAAAACGGGGTAAAAATGCAGCAATCTGCAAAGACTGATGACTTTGAGAAGCATTCTCAGACCTGAAATCCTTATTTTCTAAGTAATGCCACTAGAGAAAATGTTTTTCAGTTAGATCTGCTATTTCATTCTGCAAAAATATTAAACTTGGATGCAGATCAATATGAAAAGATTCTTCAGAAGATGAGGTAAGTTCAGGTGTGTGGAAAAGTAAACTGTTGGCCTTCAAAGCAGTATTTAAGTGATTAAATAGGGAGAATTCACCAAAGCTCAAGGTCAATAAGCCACCTCCACCACAGCCCCCCTCAAATACACTTCAGTTCAGAGGAGCTCAGACAAGTGCAGCTTCCAGATCAACCCTGGCTGCTTCAGCATCCTACAGGAGCAGCAGATGGAGCAGCTACAAGACTTCTTGTGTTTTCCCTAAGAACCACTGCAGCAACTCTGGAATTAGAAATGCTAGGCAAATCTCCTGTGAGATTTGCACTCCCTGTGAGCTATGCAACTACCCAGTATTAGCTGCCTTGTATTTGTGAGACCAATGTCTTACATGAAAAAAAAAAATCACATTGAAAACTAATTAAAAATCATGAAAATGTTTGGTTTTTTTTTTTTAAACTAAGATTTTTCCAGCTAAGTATTTTGGAATTTAACTTTGAGAGTTTCTTGTTGGTGTAATGACAAAATGCAAACAATTTGTACAGGAAAAAAAATAAACCACGATTTCACTTTTTTTCATTTTGTTCTGATGTACCATAGAAAGCCTCCAAAACTCACTCATAATTTCAAGGTAAAGTGGAAGTAATGAAGAAAGAAACACTTAATTCATATCAAGTTTATGATATTTTTGCCTTTCTAGAAGGATGAGAAAACTATAGGAAGTTTTTTCCTCACTGATGTTAAGCACGTGTGTCTGACGACCGTCAAGATAGCACTTCTTCTGATTTTTTGCCCCAATTCATTGGCATCATAAAGGTACCCCTAAGTACATATTACAGGAAAAAGTACAGTACACTACTAAAAAAAGTATTCTAAACATCTCCCCACTCAGTACATGAGGACTTTCTCTTGTTAGTAAGAAGTTAATGAAGCGTTTGTGCAGTAGAATAAAACTATTACAGGAGTCTCCACTTCTGGAGGGAAAAAAAAATACCCCAAAATAAAAAATCAGGAAAAACACAGGAAGACCTGGTTTCTGGGGAAAAAGGAAAAGAAAACATCTATACATCATGCAGCAGAGAAAGGCAAACCAAATTTCTTACTAACTTTGAAAATGGTCATTAAAGCAAGTGAAATTACAGACAGAGCATGGCAACCATGGATGCTATGTACAAAAATTGCCCATTTACAGGAATGGCAACATACTGTTCCAGTTGTTTTGCCAAGTCTTGCAAAGATTTGGCATGTTCCTCAGCCCTCACCACCAACGGTTCTTTGCTTGCTGATAAGGAGTGATTTGTCAGCTTTTCATTCATATCTTTCCTTGCTCCATCCAGCTGAGCAGCCAGACTTTCATATTCCTAAGGGTTTATAAAGATAAAGTTTTATTTGTATGAATACATGTTTGATTTTATCCTTGTCTCCTTCAGTGTTATATATACCTGTTATGGTTTGAGGTTTGGGACCAGGACAGGCAGGGGTTGGACACCCTGAGGGTCCCAGGGGGGAAGCAGTTATTCCCTCCCCCTTCCTGTCCACACCGGATACTGGAGGCAGGAAGTGGTCTCCAGCGTGGGAGGAAGGGACGCTTGGAGCTGACCCCTCTCCATGCGGCCAGGAGCCATTTCCTCACTACTCCTCATCCTCCAGTGAATCCGAAGCCATCCAACCTTTGGTTCTGTATTATATTGCATTTATTGTGTTTTCCCCCATCTTTGTACCTATATCTACCTTCCCTTCTTGTTTTCTGTTCCCTTTTAAACAATATATATATATATCTTTCTAAACTTCCAATACAGTGCAAAGTCTCTCTCTTTTAACTCCTGATCTCCCTTTTTGCCCACCTGTCTGGGGGGGAACGAAGGGATAGGGAGGGGGGAGAGCACACGTTCTGTTTCCGTGGGGACCTGCCCTGAACCCCTAAACGGACCCAGAACAATACCTTGCACCTGAGGGGACCAAGGGGAAAAACATTCCCTTCCAACATGCTCTGCAGGTTACTGGAAACAACTGCTAATTATTACATTATGCTCCAAGAGCCATTACATAAAAATTAAGTCAGATCAAAGACCCTTCTATAGCCAGTATCCTATGACAGTAGCTAAAAGCAATCAGCCAGAAAGAAAGACAACAGCACCATCACTTACAGTATTTGTCACAGATATTCTCTCACATTCAGACATCTGCAGCTCAGTGTCTTCCTCAGATATCATAAGCCTCAACAAGATTCTCTTACGGAAACCTCTGCAGGCAGGCCCTCTTGCACTCAGGACAGGCTGTGGGATCCTTCCCTTTTTGTGTCCTAGCTCTGAGCTATGCTACCCATTAGAGCGATAGCAAGATATTAGGGTTTTTAACTTAAGAAGGTTAACTATACCTCTTTGCTCTTTCGCAATAATCCAAGTACGTTGTTAGCTTGCATCAGGGAAGACCGGGCAGAGCTGAGAATATCAAAGATACCATTCTGTTGCACATTTGTCTCCTCAATCTGTTTCTGAGGGAAGATGAAAGGTTGAATAACGTGTGAATGGGTAAAAAACAAGAGGCAGGAAAAACTACGTGTACCTAATCTCATTTGCAGTAGGATTTACCAAAGGTACTATCAGAGGTTCTCTCAAAGGCAGAAATAAAATGATCACACTATCCCTTCATCAGGGGTTCTTACCAGAAAGGGGGTGTGAAACCTTATGGTCTTGAAACCTCTGAGAGGAATGAAGCTCATTGGTCTAGAGCAGCCCTGTGACAATCCACAGTGTGCCTCCGGGGTAATGGCACACCACAAACACAGCCAGACAAGTGACGTTGCAGGTAAGGATGCATTATCTCTCCCAAATTGGGTTTCTATCATTGTAACATGTCAAATCTCTCTCTAACAGAGAAGTGTACCAGCTGCTTTATGACTTGTACCTCCATCTTTTAACACAACTGTGCATACTTATGTGACACACATATTGTGCAGTCCGTGCACATAAAGAAAAAATAAATATTGAAAGGGATAGTTGAATGTAGAAGCAGCGTTAGCAAGCTGGATGCACGTAAGTGTGCCAAAACAGTGATATATTTCAGAAAAATACACAATAAATTTAAAAGAATGGGTCATGCAGCACACCGTTATTTCTCGCACTACTTCACCAGCTCTAAAAAACCAAGCACTGTTCAAGAATGACAGTTGTTTCTTGTCATTTTTCTCATGAGACCTCAGAAGAAGTTCTGTAGAATATTAATCCCAAATGATTTAACAGCATTGTACACATTATTGCTCCCGTTTTTCATCGCTGTTAAAGCCAAATACTTTAAGGAACTTACTGTGAAAAGTACATCAGCATCAAGGATTTGATTGATATTATGAAACAAAAAGGCTAATGGCAGCTGAAGAGAAGGGCTAGGCAGAGAATCTCCTTCCCTGAGCTCATCAAAGCTATGTCTTGGTCACCCTGTCCTGGTCACATAGAGAGGCCACAAGTGGGAGCAGACTACATTTATACTTGCCCATGCATACATCAAAATATGGAAAAAGACTTCGGAGAAAGTCTAAAAATTAGTGGTACTTGGCTTTGCAAAGTCAAAAGCAGCAATCAAAAGCACTTCTCCTGAGGTTTAACTTTCTTCTCATGAATCCTGACATTACCTTAATGTCTTCCAACAGAACTCCATTATCTCTGTTTAAGTTTTCAGCCTGCTTGATTTGTCCCGTCGCCTCATTCAGAGCTTCCTGAAGGTCAGTGATTTTGAATTCATATTCATTCAATGAATCCCTCACAATTTTAATTAGCCCATTATTTTCTTGGCGGTACTTTTGTAGTTCATTCTTAATACGTGCCAGTACTGCAGTATCAGGACCAGAAAGAAAAAGTTTTGTTCAGAGAAGAAGGGAACCAGAACAAACTTCCTTCAAAAGGGCTTGACATTTAGGATTAGAAAACTGTGGTTGTGTGAAATACTGAGCATCCTTTGCAGCACTAATTTCAGCATTACTATAGCAGAGATGCTATTCAGCATCTCACTGGACCAAATATGCTCGGAAGTTTGCTGCTGCAGACACAGAGCACAGATAAGTATTTATTTGGTTATTTCTAAATTAAGTAAGGATGATCTGCAAATACTAAATCATTTTCTTTTGTGTGTGGAACTAACAATTTCATCAACAGTTTAATCTACAACGTAGACATCTATATTTGTGCTAGTCATCAAAGTTTCCTCTGTAATAATGGAGAGATACAGGCACATTTTATCTTGGAAGTAGAAACATAAAAGAACTTGAATCACACTTTTAAGAGTACCCATTTCACTGTCTACAAGATAGGACATAGAAGAGTTACTCAGAGGTAGGTATCAAAGTCCAGCATGAGGGGAAATTGCTGTCATTCGTAAGGTCTCTCACATTTCTCAACTATGCCCCTGGTTAGGAGATAAGCCTGTGACTTTGCTTTTCTTGATGTCTCTGATATCCAGAATCAGGTTTCTGAATGTCACAGTCAAACACATGCAAAGAATACAAAAGGGAGTACAACTAATGCAACTAGAACTTCTGAACTTCCATGTATTATCTGGCTCTTGGACTACTCCAGTAGCTTCTTAAAATCTGTTATAAAATTACATGTGTAATTCCTCTAAAATAGCTGCAACTGCCATAGCCTATATATTACAATACACAGAAGCGCTGCGTAAGTATATTATGATCAGCTATGTCTTTATTTTACTGAGATTCATCTAGTTATTAAAGAAGGATCTATTGGGTTTCTTCTCCAGCTCAGCTAAGTTTCTTTCATAACAAACTAAGAATGCCTTTAAATCCCCTCCAGAACTACGGATTTTCTGTTGATTAACGACTGCTAAAGATCCCAGGGATACATTGCAAAATGCCCCCCTCCCTGCACTCCATCCCAAACAATCAGTCATGCTTCCTATTTAAGATTAATCTTTCTAGAGAATAAGAAGCTGAGAGAAAAAGCACTTACGCAGCTGAGCTTCTGTTCGCTCCTTCTCTGCCTCTGCTTGAAGTTGGCCAAAGCTGCGGTTTTGCATCTCCATCATCATGCGCTGAGCTACAGCCAGTTCTTTGGCAGCATCTCCCAAGGGCAAGTTGTTACCTTCTGCATTTGTACCAGCTATTTGTTCCAAGAGCACTGAAAAACAGTTTTGTCAAAAAGAGGATGCACTTAAGCCTATGGAAAGGACAAGAAATGATAGGGCTAGTCGCTCCTGAAAAAGACATGCCTACTCCTGAATTCCTTCATCAGACAGATCCATTTTGCGTTAATTGTATTAAGCTGAAAAAGTATCCCATGTCACATGACCAGAGCTAGCAAGATGGTATTGGGCTTGAAATTTGTCCCAAATGACCAAGTTCACAGCAATAATTTTAAGCTTCTAAAGGTCCCTGTGGTAAAGCTTCTCTATCCCTATTCACTACATAGGGAAGGTAGGCTCCTAAACTAACATTATATATTAGATTTCTCATATATAGTGACTTCTACAGCTATGTCTAAATTCTGATTTATGAGGTTGTTTTCTACAGAAACATCTCATGCTTAATTAAGAATATTGTAAATAGACTGACAATATTCCATAAAACAAAATGTTATGGAGTTAGAAACTATTTGTACCTTGTATGTTGTTGACAACTATTTGTATTCGTGAAACCAAATCCTTTCCTTTCTGATGAGTTTGGCCAAAATTATTAAATAATATCTCAGCTGCTCTGTAGTTCATTTCAGCCTAGTAAGGGAAAAAAAATGATTAGATTAAAAATATCTGCTTACAGCATGCTGATGTCAAGAGATGCGTATTTTTAAATTGATTTGGTAAGTCACCTTTTCCTGGAGAGTTTTTACATCACGGTTTAAGTTAATGAATTCTGTCTCCAACTCATCCACCTTTGAACCCTGATTATGAACAACAGAACGGTAATTGCTCAATAATACCTGAAAAGAAAGAAAGAAAAAAATCCAATAAATCACCCATACACAGGAAACAAAAACCAAAAATTCATTGGGTTAGATCTTTATCCAAGGTAAATAAAAGCCGCACTACTGACATGAATGCTCACCAACTGCTGCACAAAACCCAGGCTTTTTAATCTGTGAGTACAGCAACTGCTATTCCAGCCACAGAAATTTTTTTTAGGATTATTTTTGGATTTGGCAAATTGAATGTTGGGGTTTTTCAGTAATGCAGATTTATGAAGTGCTAGAAAAAGACAGAGGTTTAGGGAAACCTCAGAGATGTAG
The DNA here is from genome assembly GCA_013400335.1 of Eurystomus gularis. NCBI lineage: Eukaryota > Metazoa > Chordata > Aves > Coraciiformes > Coraciidae > Eurystomus > Eurystomus gularis. The sequence goes on along the minus strand of VZZY01013067.1, from coordinate 30,707 downwards.
CTTTCAAGGTAAGCAGGCCTCAGAAAATGCAGATACAGAGTATGACATGGAAACAATAGCTGTCTTCTAACAGGTGAAGTCCAGTGCCGTCAGCATCTGGTATTTGAAATCAGAAGTTGATGTATGTCTCCTTACGAGCTGACAAAAAGATGGCATAAATTCCTAGGTTGAGCTCTTATCCCTTAATCTGAAATCCACTTTTCTGTTTATGCGTGCCTACCTTCAAGTCCTTGATCCGTGTTTCCAGATGTCTCATCTGCTCAAGTGTGTGTGTACTCGTATGGATGTTTTGCAGCTGTGACTTAATCAGCTGAAGCTCATCACCTATTGTTCTCAAATCCTTCAGCAGTGTAATTACACAGCTATCGCAAGCTGGAGGGAGCATGAGCAAGGAAAAAATACATATTATTGATATTTGGTGCAGAGAACATTTCACTGAGTATGTTAATAAATGAGAGGCAATGGAAACACTTTGATGCTTGTCACCTGGTGCTGCCTGAAGAACAAAGGCAACAACAAAGCCCACAGTATTAAGGAGAGTAACCAAAGCCAGAAATAAGGAAGCAGCCCCATTTACATCTGGCTAGCTGACCACCTCTTTTATCATTTTTCTAAAGTGTTTGGTTGAATGTTTGCTTTTCAAAGATTCATTACAGGACACTTCCAGTCCTTTCTAAATTCTGCCACCCTTAAGAGTCATTAGTATGTATCCAAAGCCAGTAGAAGGCAATCTAAGCACAGTTCTATTTTATTACTTACGGTCACAATCTTCATTAGGATCTGTATCTTTTGGTTCATTATTGAAACATTCTGAAATCACAAGATTGTCATTAGCAACCAAAGTTTTCTTAGAAAAATACTACTATGGTTGGTAGCTGTTAAAACACAATGCTACCCTTAAATCCATACCCCCTTGTGAATGAGCTGAAATGCCCAGAAGGCTTGAGCATGCCAAAACATTCAGCTCCCACTTATGCCCTTTCATCCCTCAAAGGAAACTGACCATAACCCCCCCCAATATATAGCACTTGAGTAGCAGTAGGAGGCTCTCTCACAAGCGTGCTGAATGTATTGCTAGAGTTTGCCTAGAATAACACCACTGGGATTGGAGACAAGATGATATTGTTAAAGCATTTTACCCAGGACATAGGTTCAAACCCATTTAACTGCTTTAGCATCCACATTCAAACCACAGATTCTGATTCCCCAGAACATGTCTTACCCACAAGAGACAGAAAAATGTTTATGGCCTTCCTTCATACCTGTCACTGCTTGGAAGACTAACGGATTAATTAAGATTGAGAGAAATCTACAGTGTATGCATGGAAGAAGGCACTGTATGTAACCCAAGGCATGGAACCTGGACCACAGATACAGGTGGTATATAACAAGCATTGCCCTCAAAGTTTCCAACAAACCAGCACAAGTGACTATCTGTTCAGTGTGCTGTTTTGTTTTGTTTTACAAACCTCACTACAATAAGCTTAACACTCTCCAGGTGCACACGGGATTGTAACATCTTGGGATCCTAACTTCTAGAAGGCAGGAGAGGCTCCTAAAAATGCCATCATGTAGGACAGATATCTCCTCATCTTGATGCCCAAGTAAAAGGCTTGGTCCTACTACCTCTCACCTCCTCTTGAAAATGAAAAGGGCTGTGCGTGTCATTTACTCCGAAGGAAAAGGATACACTTAGGGTATAGGCTGCTGCTGTCAAGAGTCAAAAACTGCTTGCAACTGTGAGAAGTTACAGTGATAAAATGGAACCTGAACTTTAGCAGCAGCATGAAACAAACTGCCTAGCTGTGCCATTTCATTTGGCACTTGTACATTAAGCCATCAGGAAAGTAAATGGGATTCAAAGTGAGTGCTGCTGCCTAAAGGAGATAAGTCAAAGAATATATGAGAGAATGAAGGAAATTATTTCAAAATTCAAATACCCATGCAGTTCTGCTGTTGTGTAATTCAGCTAACACCAGCCACATTTCAGCTGTAACTGTGAAGTACCAATTAAATAAAACTATTATTACAGCTTGTGCACAAAAAACATCAGCCAAGAAATGGTGAAATGAAAAAGTCTGGCCAAGTCCTGAATATCATGCACAAGAAACCTGCTAGAACATGCTGTGCTGATGATCAGAGGGTTTAATTCCTAATGTGGAGAAAGAGACAGATGATCAGGATATATAGTTGGAAACAAACTGAGAACAGGCTTGTTGAATTTTGCCCTATGGATTAGTTTGTCCTAGCAAACTCTTGCTTCAAAAAGAAAAGCATGACAAAATATCAAACACTGCTTGGATCTGTGCCACACAAGGTGTAAATATAATAAAGATGTATTACTTCAATGATGAAATATGAAATGAGAACTAGCTGTTGAAAAATTACACCAGCATTTCACATAACTTGCTGGTTTTCTAATGTCTGTGACCATGGAAAGGTATGGTGATACTTGGCAGTCATTTAAATGCAGCATGAAGAGCAGCGCAGAGAAATGAAGAGCATGAAGATATTAGGAGCTGTTAGTTTGATGCTTCACTAACATCCCTTTCTACAGGGAAAGAAAGGTGTAATTCTACTGGGGAATGAAAACAGTCCTTTGCAGAAGCAGTGGCCTATGTATTTTTGAACAGAAATGAGTATCCCAAGGGATTGAAGTGAATTGAGGTGAAGACAGTCTGAAGAGTGTAGGCTCAGGCCCTTTACTTCAGAATTATAATAGAAATATAAACATACTCCAGTGGCTTAACAGTCTTGTGAGAGCTTACCAATAGTGCAGCACATGTGCAACTGATACTGGGAAAAATCACGTATGTCTTAGATGGCAGAACGGTGTATAAGCAGGATTTATAAAGCAGCCTCCCAAGTCAAGTCCTAACTTCCACTGTAAACACAGGTGGCTTGGATACCCAAGATGACAGTGCCTGATGCAGACTCTGAAGATGTCACTGATCTGTCCCAAACATGTTTTTAAAAGGCATGTTGAGACTGCTCAGTTTCATAAGCCCATAACACAGATCGGCAAGATAGGATTTAACCGTGTCAGAAGGGGAACCATAACACGTTTAAATATCCGTGAAACAGAAAACCAAAATAAAAATTGGTAGTGTTTATGAAGGGAAATACATGATAAAATGGCTTAGAAGAGTGAATTCGATGACTTGGAACAGCCCTTGTATTACCATGATGTTATGTTTTAGGAAACCTTACTTTTTGTTAAAAATTATTTGCATTTCCTATAAGTCTACATCTTTTCTTCAGTTCAACTGATCTAAATGCCTTCCTTCTCTGCTCCCCAAAGACAAAACAATGCTCCCTTCCATGTTCACAGGTCCTCACGTACCTCCAGTCAGGTGGTCACAGCTAGCCAGCTGTTCATTATTATGACAATTACATTTCTGACAGTAGCCTCCATATTTTTGTGGATTTCCAAAATATCCTGGAGCACAGCTAAAGAGATACAAATAATTTTTATTAAATATTTAAACCTACTTTTGTGAAATACACTTCCCCTTGACAAAAAACTCCAATTATTCTCCTGAAGAAACTTCCAAGAACTTTCAATTTCATGTCTTGACTTGGAAAATAATAGGTATATTTTTTGTTTACAGTATCCCTGCACTATGCTAAAAATCTCTTTCCAATTACCGCAGACGTTTTTTTCTTAATTAAAAAAAAACAAAAAGACTCCCACAATGCTCATATAGGAATAATTACTCAGTCTGAAAAAATACAGTGCACACACATACATGCGTACATAGAGAATTTGACAAGTCTCAACCCAACAAACCATACCATTCTGGTCTGTGATCCCACCAGAAAACACACATTAAGGAGGATTATAGGGCAAACACCTGTTGAGATTTCAAACAGCACTGAATGACATCATCACTCCTCTGCTAGGGCATACCTCTTCTTGCCATCTGCCAGCAAAGCAGTCTTAGTGATCAATAAATATCTTATAGGTGAAATATATTGTCCAGACTGGCTAGCTAATATTCCTAAAAGCCACTCTGTTCTAAGACCTACAGGGGTGATAATGCAAGATCAGAGAGCCATGATGAGCAGCTGAGGAACTGCTAGATCTGGAAGGGAAAAATCTGTTGTCCTGGTTTGGCCAGGACAGGGTTAATTTTAGTGGAGCCAGGTTATTCTACACTATGCTGATGTCATGCCCCGGGGCCAGTTCAGGTGGGGGGAGGCAGTTCGACTTTCGCTGTTTGTCACTCCCTCGCTGTTCTCTGTTATCAATCTTTTTGTATTGTTCCTTTTATCACTGTTACTGCTGGGTTTCTTTAACTGAAAATGCTTATTATATGCTGTTTTCTTATATAAATATGTATATATTAAACCTTCCTTATCTCAACTCAAAAGGGCACTTTTAAACCTTCAGAGGGAGGGGGCGGGGAGCGGCGGCGCAGCCACGTGGCTTGGCTACCCCACGGCCACAGCTCTTACTAAACGAATACATCTGTCTATAACCTAAAGCTTAGATGTCAAAAGTAACGGTCCTGAAGCACCAGACAATGTGCTACTGGAGGTACTGTATTCAGGTGAGACATCATGACTTATTGGCCTCAAGTTTCCAAACCAGACAACATCACTCCATTATGCTTAAATTCTCCGTGGATTTGAAACTTAGTGAAATTGCTTCCTCTGCCTGCCTAAAACTGCTATGCTGTTCCTCTTGTGCTTTGCCAAACCGCTGTAGTCTTCCAGCAAAGAGATGACTTCAGCATTGTGTTTGTACACTCACCTACGAAGCACATGAGAATGATTTGGGATGAAGAGTACGGTGTTAAATATTATGTGGTTGCTGTTAAATAACTAAGAACATTGAATCGCCATCAGATACATTGCAGGAAATGGGAAAATGTTTTTAATTCAAAAAGGGACAAAGTAAGTAGGAGTCATTATTAACAGAAGGAGTACAGCATAAGGCAAGGCACAGGAAACTTAGGCAATGAGGCTGACACTTTTGGGTAAAAAAACTGTCACTAAACAGTCAGTTTTACATCTAGTATGACACTACAGCACCACACTATAGCAGCTGTATTTCTAAATAGATACTCCTTAAGTATGTGTGTACTATGCATATGTGTAAGTTCATATATTACCCGATACAGAGATACCTCCTTTTATGGTGTCTCTCAAAAACCTTGGTCTTGAGAAATGAGTCACTTACCGTTCACAATGAACTCCAGTATAGCCTTCTTTGCAAAGACACTGAATTTCTTCACCATTTGCCACACAGCCAGTTGCAAATCTTTAAGAAGCAAAAATATTACTGTGAGCACATAATCAAATAGGTTTTACACTCTAGAGGCTAAACTCAGTTAAATGACTTTCAGATTAAGAATTTTTTATACCACCAAATTACTTCTTAGCTAATTTAATTGCCTCTAGATAAATTGCTGTGACTAGTTCTTTGAAGTTTCATATTTTTCCTCTAAATTCTTTTCTTGGACTAAAAAATAATAATTTCCTGACCCTCTAGACTGAGTATAATAGTTCACTGCCCAGAGGAATGACTAAAATAAACCTTAATAGCAATGTTCTAAACCAAAAAAAGTCTAAGTAGCTATTTTCTCTTACTAGGCAAGAATCAATAGCCTATGCTAGACAACATTGCCTCCTGTTTGTATAGCTTTTTTTTTTTCTCTTCTATAGATGGAAACGTTAGAGGATATTTTTATGTAGCTAATATTTCTGATAAAAGAAGAGCCTGTCTATTGTCTGCTAGTGTAAATCTCTTACTTAAGTCTTCCTGGTGTTTGCTAATGCACCTGGCACATACTTTGCGGTGCCTTTAGCAATTTATAGCTTAGTTTTTAAAAAGTTTGTTTTTATTTAATACATTTCACATTTGAGAACTAATCAATGATGACAAACAATGTGGCTAAACATACTACACATTTAAAATACAATTTGCTGCCCAATTTTAGAAGCCTAGCAACATTATTAGATCCAAGGAAATTTAATTTTCTCTAGCTCCGTATGTTTACATTTAAAACAGAGCTTCCACCTGAAATGCCACCATCATCTTTCAGAAATCTAGATACATGCTTGTAATATTTTAGATTATTTTGCATCTTACTACATTGTCTGAATTCATGCAAAAGGCTTGTTTCATTGTTGTTACTATCTGCTAGCCAGAGTAACGGTGTTAAACATGAGACTAAAGGTAACTTACATCTTGCATTTCAGCAAACAAGAAAGATTCTGGATTTGCCCAGTAAGAGACAAGACTTCCATCCTACATTTCTCACTATGGAGGAGTTACTGATGGTTTTGTACAGAAGCCCATTAAAACTGCCTTGGACTCCGCCATGCAATGATCAGAGTGCCTTTGCGGTTCAGGAACTGTGTGAGAATTTATTAAATTTATTAAAAATTTAATTAAGAATTAATTAAGAATTTAATTAAGAATTTATTTTAAAAGGCAATGCTGTGGGACAGAGCACCAAGTTACTGGTGGTCTAACACGCCTCAAATGGGTCTGATGCTCCATCACCACCATGTTGGGTGATATGAGAATACGGAAAGAGATCATTATCCTCCTGTGGTAGCAGCAGTTTGGATTGTTTGTTTGGTTTTTTTCTGTTTTTTCTTCTTCCCCTTCCCTCTACCCTCTGCTTGACTACTCATGACCTTTTACTGTACCTGTTTGTATAAGGGCAAGGACACACCCGACATGAACCTTGAGTGGCATCTCCAAAATAACCATCTTTACAGCGCTCACATTTCTCCCCAGCAGTATTATACTGACAGCTCTTCAAAAAGAAACAAGCAAGATAGTCATCTGTACATTACCATTCAATATGGCTCTATTATTATTAAAAAAATAATTATAGCCAATCTACTCAGAGGATATGTTCTTTCCCTTCCATATAATCAAGCATTTACTGCCAAATGGCCTTCACAACAAGGATACATTGGTTCCAGTCATTCTCTAATTGTAGGAAGCAGCACTTACCATTGTGGAAAAGCAACAGATAACTAAGCAGCATTAAGCATATTTTAAAGACATTAAATCAGATGTGTAGTTTAAGGAACATTCCATTAATGCCCTCTCACTGTCTTGATATTTCGATTAAAAATAATTATCTTTAAATGGAACTTTCAGTTTTGCATTTTAACACTAATTAGAAGGCAGGTATCATTTAAAAGCACGCAATTAATTAAGCCCAAGTTAATTCTTAAAAAATCAGATTAAATTAATATAAAAAATATTTCTCTTAGTAGATTCAGGTCAGAATTGAATTTCATGTGCTTTCTGCAGTGTATATGTAATTTCTATTTATCGTGGGTAACTGGAATAAATAACAAAAAGGCTGGGAAAAAACTGAAACTGATACAACTGAGCCGCTTTTTCCAGGATGGAATTGTTGTGAATTATATTTTATTTTATTCTTACTTATATTCTTACTCCTGGCTCTGTCTAGTTGTCACACATCAGACTCGATGATCATAAAGGTCTTTTCCAACCTATGACTCTATGATTCTACATTTATATATTATGGGGAGAGGATGAACAAGTTGCTTTTGTGTTACCTAAAGTGATGCTAATCTAAAATATAAGTTGTTCAACTACATTTTTGAGCAGCCACAAAAATTCCATGTGACTAATGCTCAGGAGGCTTAAATCTCCCAAGTTCTAAAACTGTTTTCTTCAATGTGCAACAGACTGATCCAGTGTCCCACAGAGCTGAGGGTGCACTAATAAAGTGACAGATGAAAAAAGAAAGTGAGAAATTGGTGAGAAGCAATCACTAAGCAGATTGCACTCCCATTTCATGGACTTTGATGGCTTAGGGCTGTTGTTGAAGGTCCTACTACCATGGCAGCAGAGAGGCATTTTTCCATACAAATGAAGAACAGTTCTGTCTCAGCCATCTCCTCTTACACTCCATTCTCCTCCACATGTCTTCACACCCAGATTCCCCCAACTACATCAACAGCCCTGCCCTCAGACTCTGCACAGTAATTGTAATTTTTCATTTTGGTCAAATAACAGAATTTGTTGCTTGTTTGTGAAATGTTCTGGGAAAGAACATTAAAACTCCAGTTCACTTATGGGGTCATTTAACTAGGACAAGTAATGTGAAGACACTATGTTTGTAAAAGTAACCATTTTTAAATGCCACCTCTATAAAAGCTGGTGCATATGTTCCTACAAAAAGCTCATGGAAAATTCAGACTGTTCCTGAATAATTACAGTACATTTTGATAGTCCTGAAGAATAAATTAAACTGCAAAAAGACCATAAAAGAGACCTATTTAAAAATATTTGTGTTAGTTTAATTTTGGAGCAACCTTCCTCTCCCAGTTTATCTCCTAGCTTTTGTTTTGTTCACTCTGTCTATAAAAACGGAAACAATTACTTAAGGAAGTTTACAATATTGAACATACAAGGCATTCTGAACATGCCATGCTGTTCCTCTAGCTACATGGCACAGAAGGACTAGAGAACATAATCCAGTGCTCCCAAGGCATGGTGGAACGAATCTAGAGCAGCAACTCCCTCATGGGTCTTTCTTCAAGTTTCACAAGGCCAGAGATGCTCCGGGAGTCACAGCATCTCCAAACCATCAAGTACTGCAAACTCTGAAAGGAAAACTCTCAGCTGACTCCATATGCACCTATATGGTACAAGGAAGCCAGAGCAGAGTGTGTCAGGGCCACAACAACCTAGGTACATGGGAGTTACATGACATGAAAGAACATGCCATGGGATGAACAAGTGTCTGCATCATGCTGCTGCTGTGTGAACATGCCTTTCAGGAGGCAGGGACCACAAGGACACAAAGCCTGATTAATGGCAGAGGGCTGGCTTTTCCCTACACACTTCTGCCTTCTCCACCTCCTCCTGCATTCCATTCTCCTCCACTCTCAACAACGCAGCACTGCACCCCTCTCCTTCCACCAGCACACAGCGGGATAACTTATCACCTGAGCTGAGGAGGATTGCACTGCTGCCACAGAGGAAAGAGTCTGTCTGGGCTTAGCCTCACAGAGCCTCCTCTGGAGGCTGTTACTGGAGAGATGCTGACATGTGAAGGTACTGGGGTCCAGGTGAGGAGCAGGAAGAAGGCCAAGCTTTGTGCTTTGGATATAAAACTTGACAACTCCACATTTGGAAGCCTCCTTGTCTTCCCTTGGCTCCTCTACAGAGAGACAAACTTGTTCCTCATTAGGTGGAGGCTCACTGTGGAAACACAGGTCCTCTGGGCTTTCATTTTTTACTGCATTATCCTGAATGGCTTGCCCTAAATTTTGTCTCAGGACCAAATGTTGATTTAGCTTTATCTATCTGAAAGTTAAGCCAGCTGTGAGGAGAGGATAAAGAGAAACCTAAACAACATACTTCATGAGGTAACAGTGAAATTTGCATTTTTTTTCTTTTATAATTTTCATCTGAAGTAAAACTTCCTCATCTTTATAGCTCTGCTGCAGCACTTTCCTGTCATGGCCTGCCCTGCCTCTCCAAAGCAGCAACCTATAAATCATCCTCCAGAATGTGCTGAATTGGTTTATAGTTTCCATTAAAGCAAGAGAGTTGGTTGAGGGGAAGTTGAGGTGGGGGGAGGAGGGGTGGGGTGTACTTCTGTGTAATAACATGCAGGAATGCACCGCAGGCAGAACAGACGCAGCACCAACAAGGAAGAAATAACAGAAAAGACAGACCATGAAAGATGTTGGCACGGTTCTTGTTTACACAGTAGGTGAAATATTAGTGAAAAGTTTTTAAACGAGAGTTTTTCAGAACAAACTGTTCAAAGAAGTGTCACGGATATAAGCTGGAGAAGCACAGTCAGCCAAATGTCATGCTTCCCTTGCTATGAGGACTGATCCACTCCCATGAGGCTGCTTTGGGTTTAATATGGTGTGCCAGGGAAAAAAAAACTGCCCCACTATATCTTCTGTAACAGCTGAAAATTTCTAATTAATCTAACTTTCATCCCCTTTATCTCATCTTATTTATTCTAGTATTTTTAATCTATTATCTATTTGTGGACATTTACTAATGCTGATTAAACAGGAGGTTCTGCCAAGGCTATGCTATGCATGAATGTGCTATTTGTCAGCTTTGGCAAACCCTAGAATATTATGTATAAAACTAAGGACTGCATATGCCAGGATAAGACCCATATTTATTATAAATAACTGGAAATACATATGTACCAGTTTGGTGACTTTTTGTACCATGAGCTAACAAAAATTACAGGGGAAAGAAGAAAACAAGAACAAGGACAGAAATTATTCTCATCACACAATAAATGCACATGTAAGTGTATGCAACTTATGCTCATTAACAGTACAAGATACAGAAAATGAGGCATGCAAGGATTACTTTAGTTGCTTAGAATTTAACAATACAGTATAGTCCGTACTGCAGTAAGGTAAATGTTTTTTTTCTCCATTTTTTCCCAATTCATTCCTTGAATGTTAGTAGTTACTTACAATACATTTTCCAGTACCATCTTGACATCGATTTGAATTTCCATTGCAGTTGCAAGGGACACACCGTCCAGTAAATAAGCCTTTATCCTCACGATAAAATCCAAGGCCACATTCCTAGACAGTAAGTAGAAAGAAAAAAAAATTGTCAGTGTTGGCAGAAAAAAAAGTTTTACAGGTTATGGGAAGCCTATTTTGAAATTGCTTGCTATTTCCAAGGAGCAGGGGAGGTACATTTCCTTGCAAGCTCTTCTAAGCCCATATTGTCATTTAAATGATAAGTATTTTAACATGGTGAACAGCAATTAAGGGAGCTGAAGAAATTTCATCTGAACCGTGTGCTTTCCATGTTATGATAGTGAAAATTTCACCATTTTGACTCTAACCTCTGAGCAAAACATATTTCCTTTGGCTATGTACAAAGGATTTGTGGAAGAGTGCCTCAAATCACGTTCCAGTGGTTGGAAGTCTAACTATTTACACAGGGGCAGGATTCATCAGTGACTTTATCAACCATGTAACTACCACAGGAAAAAAAATTAAAAAATAATAATAATTTAAAAATCACCTCTCCCAAAGCAGATCCCAAAAGGAATATTGAGTTACTGCTGTTTAAACAATAGTTGTTAGTGGCACCTTTGCCTTCTTTACTTGTGGGTTAAATGGAAAAAAAAAAGTATGCCGGATACTATTATCATCAACAGGTCTTAATACTAACTTCAGTGTGAGCAAGGACTGAAATTAGAATAGACACTTGAAATTTTCCAGATACATTTTTAAAAGGGTGCATATGTTCCCTGAACAACAGGAAGCCAATATACAGAGCTTCTGAAGAAATTATATATTCTAATGAATATATATTTTATTTACTGAAAGTCTCTTTTTGGTGAGCAAAATGAATCACTTGTTTTGAAAATGCATCCAAGTGCATTTGGAAAAAAAAAAAATCTATGCAGCTTTTTGTTTTTCTATTTACGCTGTCTTTAAAACAACACATTTGGAGTACATGGGCACTTCAAAAACAATTAAAACAGCATTTGTGAAACAGAAATTGATTCCATGCAAAGATAAAGCTCTAGGCAGTTTCAAATGCTCACGAGTTCAGGCTGATTGTTTTCAAGTAAACAGCAATTTAAAAAAAATTCTCACATGCTTTTGCAAAAAAAGTACTTCGAGATATGAGATTAGCCTTATTGCTTTTATATTAAGTAACATCTAGTTTGTTATCGAATTAGTCCATTTGAAAACAGAGAGAAAGAAGGAAGCAACTGAGGATGGGAAAATGAACAAATTACCTGTCTCAGGTAAAAATCCTTTCGAACTTGTTGCTGCTGACTCCCCTCCTGAAGGTGACGATATGATAGCCTCTGCTGCTTATCTTGTGCTAAACAATGCCCCAGGGCTACTAATGTGACAACCAGCCATCCTACATTCCTCGGCCGCTGCGCTTGGAACATCCTTTAACTCCACTGTGAACATATGCTGCTTTTTTTAGTGCTCACCTGTTCTCTTATACTCTCTCTTCTCCAGCTTCTGACTCATACTAATGAGGCTCTGTGCTGTGATGGGCCCCACCTTTAAACTTTATACATGAGTCAAGGAGTACAGCACACATTACCATTCCTGAGGTTAACAAGTAACTCTCCAGTTCCTGTAGCTCAATATATACCTCAGTCAGGGTGTGGCAGGCACCACCTTCTCCCCACCTAAGACAGCCAGACAGTGAGACGATTAGAGCAGTAAATCACTGCCTGAGTAGTGCTGCATAAACATAAGGGGCTTACTAACTACCCAGGCGGGTGTCTCGATCACTTCCTTCAGCTATGTATTTCCACTAGGTTATATAAAAAAACCCAACAGCTTAGTTTATTAAGGGAGTATGTTGAAAACAATGGGATGGCAGTAGGAATTTCAATCAATGCTCATCAATTCACAAGTAGCACAGAATATCAAATGTGTGAAAAATGTTTCTAGAAATATTTCTGAAATGGTATTCAACAGATGATGAATAGCTGCCCCGAGCAGTGGGTGCACATAAAACATATGCCAGCCATAAATGTTTTGTTCAGTCTCTCTGCAGCTGCTCTGGTCTAGATATTGCTTCATTCTCATTTAAAAAACATTTGCAAGGTTAGTACAGCAATTGATGATTTATGGTAACCCTCAACCATTTCATGAGAGAATAATTCCTCATCTTTTGTGTACTTTGTACACTGCTTATCGCTGCACTACTTTATTCTGCTGCCTTGGGTGCTTGGGAAAAGTCAAGTTCTAAGCTAAGCAAAGTGACAACTAAAAGAATTACAGCTACAGGAACAGGTTATACAATTACGGCTAGGTTTTCAACATTCTTCAGGTAACAGTATTACTCTGCAACATTTAAATAATCTTTCACAAAAATACCTCCAAATATTCTTTTCAAATATGTTAACTTCAGCTTTCAAACATTTTCCCATAAAAAAAAGGGAATTATCCAAAATTATCTAGATTCAGGTTACTTCCCTTAGACCCTGCTAAAATAAGGAACACCAAGAATCTTCTCCACTGTGCAGGGTTTCACAGACTTTGATGAAGTCAGTTCCGACCTTCCCTCCATCAAAGGATCAACAGAGATTATTCAGACTCTTATAGGGCAGCACAGCAGAATCCCTCATTACGGTGACTTACACATGCAGAATGACATTCACAGCTCCACAAAAGCAATCATGAGTTGAGAAACCCTAGTGTTTCTTAGACAGTTAAAGCATTTGAGCCATTGAACCTGCACATGCTTAACATGAAGCACATGTAATTAATAACTAGCCTGTTTCTCTAACGAAACCAGTATGTATAGCTGTAGGCAAAACAGAAGATAATGGTACAGTATGGCGGCAAATGCTTCCTACCTGACAGGAATCACCAGCATACTCTGAGGGCAGGAGCATATCTCTACACTGTATGCGATGCTGCCGCTTCCCGCACTGGTGGCTTCTTCCAGCCCAACCTTACCAAGGGTTAATCGTTGAGTCTCCATGAAGTAAAGGCCTCTTATGTATAAACCATCTAGTCTAGACAGGATTATCATCAGTTCTTCTCTGGATACAAGGTTATTGCTGCTGGCATGCCTGAAGTTTCCCTGCACATTAAGGGTACAAAGTGAGCACAGCCCTGCAGCTTCTTAAAATGAGTATCTGCAAAGAAGACAGGATGACAGAAAAAGGAAGAAAACTCCCATGGAACAGACCCCTATAGTGCCAACTGGTGTGGGGTGAAATAGAGGTCAGGAAAATAAATATAATGAATGTAAACACAGGATAGGTTATACAAGTAATAACAAGCATAAAAAAGGATGTACCCTTTACTTTGCAGGGTGCATATGGCTTTGACGGTATCAAAAAGTGAAGAAGCATATAGGTTCTTTTTCAGTCACCCACATTTCTTTGAGTTATCACCCACCAAAATATAAAAGGGTAGAAAAAGACTTATTTTTACAAGGAAGTCCTAGAAATCCAGTCTTTGAGGGCTGCCTTCACATGCTTTCTTGCTGCAAATAGAAAAGGGTAGAAAAAGACTTATTTTTACAAGGAAGTCCTAGAAATCCAGTCTTTGAGGGCTGCCTTCACATGCTTTCTTGCTGCAAATAGACACAGCATTACTGAAAAAGGAATTTGGCTTAAAGAAACATCTTTTTTCTCATATATTAGACAGAAATAAATAACCCAGTTTGACTCATATATTAGACAGAAATAAATAACCCAGTTTGACCTTCTGAGGACTGATTTAAGGAATAATCCCTGCTAAATTCACCTGCCTGAATGTTGGACACCCATTCTAAACTAGGTAACTAGATACCAAAGAAAACGGGTAACAATTCATTCCAACCCTATTAAGTACAGTCTGGAGTTGCAATGAATCATCTTCCATTGATGACTGATTCCGTATTACTCCATTGGTCCTGGAGGGAGTGCTGAGGGCTAGGTTGGACAAGATGGCTAACTTAGGGGTCCTAAAATCAGTTGGCATGAACATAGGTTCAACGTAGCAGTAACAAGAGAAAAAAAAAACGTTTATATTTAATGTCCACAGTATTTAAGTTTACATTAATTAACATTATCAAGTATTTGGTATTTCTGCACATATTACCTGCATATTTTTAACGTGCCACTGAGAAGAAAAGGGAAGGCCATTCCATATTCATTTCTTACCTCCACTAGCTGCGCACGGCCATAATATTGACGGTCAGGCAATGGGCTGGTGGGATCCATATAAACAATTTTCATTTGCTGGCCCTGTGTGAGAATGAGGATATAACATTGCCATTTCACTACCTTTTATGGTAAAGTGTTTAGATGAAATAAAATTTGGTGAAGCACATTAATGCTGTTCTTTGGGGAGTGAACACTAATACTAGAAAAACTGTAAGTCTCTTTGTCAGGGGACTGGTATAGCAAGCACTGTGTTCTAGTGTCAGCAAGTTTTTCACTGCTTTTGCCTATTGACAATCTTGCTTTCAAATAAAACACCAAGAGAATTAAATTTATGCTGTCCAATTTTCATGGGAACTACTTATTACAACATTTTTTTGCATTTTCAAACACACTCCTTTGCATCTTGGTGCACAAACAACTTTGGATGCTACTGTAGTACTTTATGAGGCATGCTTCCCAATTAGAATCTGAATTAGTATTTCTGATAGTCTGAATAAACAAAACCACTCAATTGGGAATTTCAACAAACAGCAGAAGATTTCAACTTTGGCCCTAAAGTGGTTAAATTAAAAAACCTGCTAACCTAAAATGCATTTTTCACTTCAGTCCCCTGAGCCCTTATAATTATGCTCAATTTTGTGCTGAAGAAAATTCTCACAGAAAATAAAACTAATTACACATGGAAT
The DNA here is from genome assembly GCA_013400335.1 of Eurystomus gularis. Taxonomy (NCBI): domain Eukaryota; kingdom Metazoa; phylum Chordata; class Aves; order Coraciiformes; family Coraciidae; genus Eurystomus; species Eurystomus gularis. The sequence goes on along the minus strand of VZZY01013067.1, from coordinate 15,373 downwards.
CCAGGGCATATTTTGGAGACTTAAGGCCATACTTGTTGACAAGTGTGCAAGGCATTAATTAATTTTTTCCCACAGGTGCATTTTACAGAGAAAAATCCTGTTTCATCTTTATATTTGCTCTCAGGTCAGTTATGCTTAATAATATGCTACTTTGGCAGCAGATATAGGTGTGTTGATTGCTTTGAGCAAAATGCAGTAAAATCACTTTTATAGAAATGTAGCAAGTTGCTATAAAAGCTAAGCATGCTACAGGAGCAAAATTCGCCATTGTTGTTAAGTAACAGAAAAAAATAATGGCATTGCTTGAAAGAAAAAATGATATTTTAAAACTTACTGTTAGTTGTATATCAGGTCTTTTATCCAGAAGAAGCATGCCCTCGCTAGGTAAGCCAAAAGATTTCACTTGGTAACTTAGGAAGCCACCATATGAAGAAAGCTATAACAAAATGCATGAGACCAGAAATACTTCACTGTGCTGTTGCTTGACATTTGTATAACTTTGTATTCAAGTTTAACCTATCTTCCAGCACTGTAAATAGTATATATACTCTATTCTTTAGACAAAATATGTGTTGCTTGGAAGAAATTACTTTCTATTTTGTTTACTATGTGTGTCTGACATAACTTGTTGAGCAGTTCCTGTTCGCTGAAAGGTTACCCGCATTGATTTAAAAATATTTTTTTCATACCTGGGATCATGGAGGAATCACGTGTTCACATGGACACTGTTCTTCCCCTGACCCTACAGAAGAGATTTGGCTCATCAAGAGCAGATGTCAGACTGACAATAAAAGTGATAGTGAACCCCATGAACAGCCATGGAGAAGGAGAAGTCAGACAAAGCATGTTTAAAGGTGGCTTTCATAGGCCAGCATTTTCTAAGCTTACTACAAACATGAATCTAATCAGCAAATCTTTGCTTCATCTTCTGGAGGATAGGACTTTTACTGATATCAGCTCTGTTGTAAACAGACCGTTGCTGTAGGTTGAGCAGAAACCACATTTCTTGGCTAAACCACATTTTTTGACTAAACTACAGGTGACCACAGTCAGCCTCAAACCCAACCCCATACATATTCTGCTGCCCAGGACAAAGACTTAGCCAAGTATGTTTGAATCATCTGACAGCCTCCCTGGGCTGTGCATGAATGACTCAGTTCAAAACATATTCAGAAGACAGGAAGCTCCAGGCACAGCCTAGACAGTTTTTGTTCCAAGAGCAGCCTAGAAGGAAGGTTTGCGGGTATTGGGTGAAATCAGGCATTTTGCCAGAGATTGCCAGATACTTTGTTTTGCACCCCTTGCTGTTTGACTTTATAGCTTATGCTTGGTTTTGACATGGGAGGAAGAACTGCTTTGCCAGGTTTTGATGTTCTGCAGGTAAGGACCAGCCTTTGATCTATGCCTTTCCATATACTTTGATGAATTACAAAGCACAGACATCCCACTACTAAATTTGTTCCTTGGATCACAGGTCCATAATTAAGGCTATTATCTTTAGCCAACTGCATTTTCAAAAGCATGGTCTGGAATATTGACTATATTTTGCCAACCCAATCAAAACAACTCTATATAAATAACACTTCTTCAGAAATATAAGAAAATGCAAATTAGAGCTGATTTCCTGTTTAATACACATTTTAGGACAGCACCATATGCCAGGGTGTTACGATACTGCTTCTTTAATTATTTTTTTCTTAATATGGGAACATATTGGTGTTATGAACTACCCTCTGTATTCTATATGTACAGTATTTATTTAATAACATTAAAAGTGGTCTATTGAATAGAATTTTAAAATGCAAAAGAGTAGAAAATGGGGCTGATGTGATCCGAATTTCTCAATATCTGTTAGCTTCTGCACGGCCATAGATTTTACATTTTATTCCCTTTAATCTTTGTAAACAGAAGATAGAAGGGAGATAAAATACACTCTCCTTAATGTTCCAGTGCAACTAGTTAAAAGGTTTGAGGCAATGGAAAACAGTATTTGTACCCTCAACAATGAAAAACACCTGGAGGGATCTCATTCACGTTTTCCAAAAGATGTGCTATCACCAGTAACAGACCAAACCCCGGCATTTTCAGAATACAGTAATATGTATAATTGGTAAATTTTTGAGCTTGTAAAACTAGCCACAAGATTGCATTTTGGGAGGACTTTCACTACTACAGCATTCCCTGTGCTAAAATATACACACAGTTTACAGTAAAAGTAGGTCCAAAAATAGAACTATTCTATTTACAGTGTTGTCATTGTAAATAAAAGAAGTCATAGTATGCCTAGTTAGATACTACAACATGCAGCATAAAACTCAAAGCACTGTTCTCAACAGCTGCATTTAAAAAGGTGTTATTGCTTGCTTTATATTTTGTTACAGGAACAACAAAAGTCCTTTTGGTTTAATACTGCAGTAGATAATATATGCTTTAAAATGAAATTTCTTTGAGAAATAATTTGCAGACATTGAAACAAGACCTCTACAATATTAACAAAAAGCACCCAAATTAAATGTGCTGTTCATCTGAAAGATTAGTTCCTCTGCATAGGAGCGCAGGATGAAAAATACTGCTTTAGTCTTTAAAGTGAGGACTAAAATGGACTTCAAAAGTTGTGCCATCTTTAATGCTCTGGTGCCTATCCCCTTTCTTTTCATTTGCGTAGGACCGCATTTGAAAAGCCTGTGTGTCCTAGGACTGGCTAGCAACTGTTGACATGGTCAGAGTTTCAAACTGGGAGGCTCTGGGCCTGTAAGCCAACACTAGCAAAGTCTCCCTAGTCAGTGTGATCCCCAGGCTGAAATGCTCGCAGGTGTTAACCGTGACCAGAAGACCACTCCCACACATGAACAGAAAGAGCAGCAAGCAGTTCAAAGAACACAGAGGTTAAACTAAGTGTTGCCCTTCCTAAGCAACCTATTGAAAGGAAAAGATTGACTTTTTTGCATGCCACTGGGTATGTAATCACCTTTTACTCTTTTGGAAATCTGCCCAGGGGATACTTTAGGCAGTCCAAAAGATACCTGGGCACATTGGCAAGCTCTGCGTGTTCTGGGTTTCAGGATAGTGGCTGAAGGTACCAGCTCCCTGAATCATAGCCCCTGACCATGCTGTTCACATAACGACCTAACTAGCACCAAGCAAGATAATTAATTCTGTGTTATTGGTTATTTTAACACTATACTCAGAAGTAAAATGTTGTGATTCCTTGCATAACAGGTAAGAGAGATAAGAATCTTGTGAGGGAACAGAGAGAAACATATCTAAGAAAAACAATGAGACTATCAATGAGGCTGGCAAAAACTGAATGCATGTTACTAAAACAGATGAGTTAAGTGTCATTTGCCTTCTCTCCCAGGTAAGACGGTGGTGCTTTCTAGTACAAACTATGTATTGAAGGAGGCAATTCTTGAACATCAGCCACTACACTATTACTGACTGGATTGAAAGTGACTGGAATGTCAGTATTTTCATCCACTGCCTCCAAGCACCAGTTCCTTATGTCCACAAACTAATGAAAATAAAGAAAATAAAAGCTTGTCTCATCCTTTATTAAACAGCACTAAGTCATGAGAAATTGTTTAGCCTCTTGTCCTGGGTTGGCCAGGACAGGGTTAATTTTGTGTGGAGCCAATTCTATACCATGCTGATGTCATGCCCCGGGGCCACCTCCGGGGAGGGGCCAGTTCTGTTGGGAGTGGTTCAGTTGGAGTTCAGTTCACCCTGAACTTCGCTCGGGTTCAGTCCCTCGCCGTTGTTCTCTGGTATTGTTTTTTTTTGTATTGCTCTTTTCCTTACTGCTTAGTATTTGTTCTTTTTAACTGCAAAGTGCCCATTGTATGTTACTTTGTTTTATATATATATTAAACCTTCCTTACCTCAACTCAAAAAAGGCACTTTTAAACCTTCTTTTCCTTTCTCTGTCCACGGCCCACGGCAGAGGGGAGGGGGCGGGGAGAAGCGGCTGGCCGCACGGCTCGGCTACCCCGCAGCTCTTACTAAACCAACACACCTCTATAATTCCCTTAGCATGAAATTCAATCTGTTCAGAGCCAGCCTAAAGTCTTTGTGCAATGGATGTTGAAAGGACATCTAAAGAGAGCGTAAGTGGGACAGACGTGCCAAAGCTACTTGGGATGTAGGCATTTGGTTTGTCACCTCTAAACTAAATTCTGTCTTTCATCACATGAAGACATAACCTTTCTGGAGGTGACGAGGTATTGTGTACACAAACCCAAGGATATAATTTGAGGTGCTTTCTTAAGTCCATTCCAAAATCAAACCAAAGACACTTACCTAAGAAACAGAGTGCAGAACTGTTGTGGTAGATTAACTGGGAGGGAGGAGACACAGCAGGATATTCTTGAGGGGCAGCCAATGTAGCCTAGTATTCTGGCTACTTAACGCACATTTTATGTTCATGGTGGTTGTTTCATGAAAGCCCATACATCCTGTTACTTACCATCATTCTGGGGGAAAGACAGCATAATGCATACGTACCAGAATGGGTCTGTGGTTGGTTGCCCTTGGCTGGCCAGAGCAATAAGACAAAGAGATAGGCATGGCTTTGATGGGGACAAGTAAACACTTGTTTTCCTAAAACAAATGGAAGTTTGCTACTGACTTCAGTAAAGCCGGATTTTCATCCTTTGCTTGTAAAGTGCCAAAATCTGGATGGCATCTAGCCTATGTCTAAGCCTAAACTGAACTCCTAATCCATTATTCTAGGACTCTGACTATCTCCTCTTTCTCTTGCATTGTTTCTGGCAGTTGCTTTTTTTTCAGTCTTCAGCAATATTACCATTCATTTATGCTACTAAAAATCTATTTTCTCCTTTTCTCACACTTGATGTCATCCCTTTTTTATAGGGAGGGATGAGAGACAATTTTTACAATCTCTGTAGTGACATATTTCTAAGGTTTCAAAATTCATCTATGATATAGACATGTGAAATTACATGTTTATCAAAGCATCTTGAAGGAAATCATTGAATAATGAACTATTTTCTGAAGATAAATCAATAGAAGGTCTGCTCAACTTCAGCTAGTGATTTGTAAACAGATGAAAAGGGCCATTTCTGCTGTAAGGTACTTTCAGACTACACCTAAGTCTTAACAAGGCTGCACTAAATTTGCATTACTGCTTGCAGACTATTTCTCATCCTTAGAAACGAATAAAATGTATTTTCAATTCTGGAAGAAAACTTACATTTCCTTAATGGAATAAGAATAGGTTCATGTTAGCAAAGAAAAAGCTATTGGATACACCTTGGTTCTACGATGATTTGTGCTGTGACCGTTGCTGGTTGCCCCAAAACAAAAGCAGGAGGTGCATCCCCTGGCATTAGAAGGGTCCAGATTAAAGGATCCTGGTGGGCAAGTATCACATTTTGCACCTTCAACATTCTCCTGTTAAGAAACAGTTGAAAGGAATCTCAGCCATTTCCTTTAGTTTTCCTGAGAACCCCCAAAACCTCCTGCACATAAATATTCTTTCAGAAGATTTGTTTTATTTAAATGTATGGAAACATGAATGAAAATGTGTGATTGTTTGGATACACCATATTCCAAATGCAAATACAACTGATGTTTTGGAGACTGTCTTAGTTCCAGTTTATAAAGTGAACCACGGAGTAATAAATATTAATCAGAGACAGCTGATAACTTCCCTACCAAAACCCTCCTGCTGGCTTTTTCAAACCTACAATACAAAAGGTCATTTATGAGAGTTTACATTTGTCACATTTAATTATGGAGGTCAGAACAAAAGAAGGTTTCCTGGAAATAACGACGTGGTGAAATGTGAACTGACATATTATGGCTAAAAAAAGCACTGGACCTGGTTAACATCCAAAAGCAGAGAGGCAGATGCATAAAGCAGATCTGTGCAGGGTACAGACTGCTTCAGTGAATCAATGGACATCTGCTCTGCAGCTCTGAAACATCTTGCAAAGTCTAAGACCACCTGTACAACTGACAGATACTGAACTCGTTAAAAATGGCATTTAACGGCTACCATGATAATCTGTGCACATACTGCAAAGATATGATAGTTTTGTACAGCTACATTTAAGTTTTACTGAAAAATTAATTACAAACTCACATAATTCACTCTACTAAATAGGAAATAGTCACTGATGTGCAAACAATGCTTGTGAATACAGAAGTAATTTGATTTATCTGACCTTGCAGAGACAAATTCCTGCCTGGGCGTCACAAACATCTGGTACTCTTCCACCTCTGTTACAGTTGCATGGCACACAGTTTGGGAAACTGTAAGTACCAGGAGCACACTGATCACACTGACATCCTTTTATTCCTGGTTTCCATCTTTATCAACAAAAAAAACACAGAGGGAGGGATTCAATAGGGGAGGAAGGAATGGAGGGAGGAAGGGAAGATTAAAACAAAAGGCATTAAAAAGTGATTGTATGGCTATGACAACTTAATGATTTCCATGGAGAAACAGCAGCATGTTAGTATTGTTTGCAGATTTGAATGGTGAGATGTTTTAAATGATCATGGAACTGATTAGGAATGGACTGATTTTGAAGGATATAAATGCTCACAACAGAATTAGACTTCTGCAGCTATTCAGTGCTTACAGTGCAGAACTACTCTCTATACACCAAGATGTGGAACATGGATGTTGCACACAGGTAAGTGGGGCTGAAAAAATATTTATAGCTGGAGGATGCAACTGAGCATTACTCAAGGCACTCACTTGCCAACAAAAAGGTGGAGAATCCCAGGCATATAAATAACTATGGGTACTTCAACCTGCTGCAAGGCTTGGGTTAGTTTACATCTATTCAGTGGATAAAATCCACTCTGCTCACAGTGAAGGCTGAATACCTTGGTTTTGCTTAGGTCAAGTACAGCAGATGCAAAAACAAAGATGAAACTATAAACAAGACTTGAAATAAGAGAGAACATCTTTCCAGGGCAGCAGCTACTTCATCCTACCTTTACAGCAAAGTTGCATAGTCTGATAAAACTAGTGAAAATGTAGGTCTGATGATCCCTCTTCCTCCTGTCTATATGGGTAAAATGTACCAGCCCAAAGCGGGCTTCAAGAGCATAAGGATCCATTGATAACAATGGATGCTGCCACCATCCACATCTTTACATTTTATGATAAGATAATTTTTAAAAGTCTGAGCAAGTTGGTGGAGTCTTCTTTGGCTCTCAGCACAAAATTCATATGTGCAGTAGCACAATGAATTTAATGGAAATAAACAAAGTCTCTGAACAAGGCAGGCTGCGCTTCATGGAATATATGAAAGTAGTTACTCAAATCACCAAATAATGAACAAATTTCGCAGAGTCTTTCTGCATACGTTACCCCCACACACAGGTAACTAGAGCCGGAAGGGGACTTTAAACTTCATGTAATCCACAGAAGGAAAAGTATTAATCAGAATGTAGTAGTTAGCTACATATTTCAGCAATCAGTTCAAAAGTATTTGCTAAATGTCAAATTCTACTTCAGAATTTTTCACCAATAAGCTGTCATTTCTTTGATATTTTCAATTAGGCTGCACATTAAAAACATCACCATTAATCATGCAATACAGTTTTTCACTAAAACAGAAAAATGTACTGTGTTGGTTTAGTAAGAGCTGCGGGGTAGCCAAGCCGTGTGGCCGGCCGCTTCTCCCCGCCCCCTCCCCTCTGCCGTGGGCCGTGGACAGAGAAAGGAAAAGAAGGTTTAAAAGTGCCTTTTTTTTTAGTTGAGGTAAGGAAGGTTTAATATATATATAAAAGAAAGTAACATACAATGGGCACTTTGCAGTTAAAAAGAACAAATACTAAGCAGTAAGGAAAAGAGCAATACAAAAAAAAAGTACCAGAGAACAACGGCGAGGGACTGAACCCGAGCGAAGTTCAGGGCGAACTGAACTCCAACTGAACCACTCCCAACAGAACTGGCCCCTCCCCGGAGGTGGCCCCGGGTCATGACGTCAGCATGGTATAGAATTACCTGGCTCCACACAAAATTAACCCTGTCCTGGCCAACCCAGGACATGTACTGTTTCTGCAAAATTTATCCTCAATTTTACTGAAGTAGAAATGTGCTAAGCCCTTTCTTTGAAGCATTAGATTTTTTGGCATAGCATTTATTTTGATTTTATTTTGTATTGAATGGGGAAAATGAAAGCAGAGACTAACCAGACTGAGAGTGCAGCAGGAGATACAGAATATGTATCTCTTTAACCCTGAATCACAAGTTCTAAATATGAAAACAGATTCCTGTTTTGCTCTTAGGATAAGATAATTATTCACCTCATAGGAAAAGGAAAAACTTAGGAAAATAATTTAAATTTGGGAATTAATATGAGCATTCTCTCAAAGTTAGTGTTCTCTATCATATTTAAAGGCCTAACAGCTGAGCAGGAAAACAAATTTCTCTTTGTTAGGACCCCAAGGTAGCCAAACTAATCTAACTCAACTAATCCTGGCCTTACACAACCTACTGGCTATGAAGTATTTGTACTTGCCATTTAAGGACTCGATCTCTCCAAGGAAATAACAGAAATGTTTACCCATACTAATATGATAGCATCTGAATTTAAGATAATTCGTTATCATTGAGGCTGTATGCTATACATACTTCAGAAGATGTAAATAAAAGAACAAAACTAAATAATTTATTCTCACCTAAGCCTGCTGAGTTACAGGAAAATATAGAAGGCATGATTTTATATCATCATTTACAATGGGTCCAGCCAAACTATATTTTTCATACACACAGCACCTATCATCAAAATTTCTCAAAATTCAGTGCAAACATTCAAACTTTACAGTACTTAAAAAGAAATCATTACACTTAATTTCAGACATCAGACTGTGGAATGTCAACTGCAAAATTTTAAGAATTTGGGAAATAATGTACACCATTACAAATTATATGTGTCCGGAAGTCAGGAGCTCTGATCTGAGCTCTGCTACTAACTGACATTGCATAAGTCACATGAGACAGATTTGGTGACGTACCATGAGTGACGTATCACATCACTGCCAAACAGAACGCAAGCCCAGGAATCCCAAATCCCACCATTAGTTACCTGCACAAACCAATTTTCCACTAAAACATTGAAGGTGGCCCTGAAACAACTGAGTCCCCACTATCGCCAAGCACTTCCTAAATCCCTGTTCACCAAAGTTTCCCACATCTCTCCCATATACCTGAAAAGAATGGTGAAGCAACCCACTCGTGTGTTGTTTATAATGCACATAACCCAAACTTACTTGCATTGTCCGCTGTTTTTTTCACATTCTGGGCTTGCCACATTAATGACTCCCCTTTCTGAACAGTTGCAGCTTTCACAGCCAGCAAGAGGGTGATAGCTGAAGTTATGTTCCTCACACACCTCACATTTTGGTTTCACAGTTCGTGGAGGGCAAATGCATTTACCAGTCACATCATCACAAAGACACTGCCCACAGTTGCACACTAGGTCAAAGAAAATGTTCCACAAATCAATCACATCTCAACTTACAATGATGAACTGTTACTAAACTTATATATTGAACACACAACCTTTATTTATAAAGCACATGATTCTTTTCTTTCACTAGTTTTAAGCTCAGGGTGATCTTAAATGTTAACTATGTGACTGTTAGGGTAGTTTGAAAGAGTAGCTCTAGTGCCTGGTTCTGTTCCACAGATTGCTTAACTTCAACACAGGCGTTATTAATCACGTCCCAGAATGCTAAGGATTAAACAACAAATAGTTCTGGTGTTAAGGGCACCACTTTTACAGAGCGACATTTATAAACATCAAACATTCTATCTAGGAAGGCAGCTGAGGACTGTTGGTATAATCTAAACATCTGTTTGTATTATTAAGAAAAACATCAGAATATAAGGAGTTAAGAATGCTATGTCTCTATTTAGCTATGGAAAATCTTGAAGATGTAAACTGGGTGTAACAGTAATAACTTCGCAACAATTTAGCAGTCAGTGCAAAGAAATCTAGTTGACTGAAAGAGTGGCAATATAGATTTTAACCAGTTTAACTGTAAGCCTACTACAGTAGATCAGACAACACATTTGAAGACATAATTAACTAAGTATGCTTTAAAGGAGTGGGGTTACTTGTGCCTTAAACTGAAAGCTATGCTATGCTCTATCTTTGATGGCTCAACCAGCCCCTCATAGGATCAAGCTCTATATATAAAGAAGACTGCAGTACCTATGCAATAAAATCAGAGAAATAAGTAAAAGGCCGAGTCAGATGCTGAATAAGTCGGAGCAGGTACTTACACTTGCAGAATGGGAATCCATAGTAGCCAGTTTGGCATCAGCTGCACTGACAACCGATGACATTAGGTCTGCAAATACACTGTTCTCCCAGAGGGCTGCAAGTAGGGCTCATCACACCTTCACTATGGCACTTACAAGGTAGGGCTCCGTTGTTGTAGAGAGCCACTAGTGACCTTACAGAGTCCTTACAGAAGGCTGTTGATAGTTCTGGGCTATTTAAATTAAAATATAAATCATGTTAAGTACTGGCACTTGGGAACTGTTATGAGCATGCTTTGCAGTGGTTCAGCAAATTAGGGTCCTTTCAAATAGTTTTGACATAAGGATGGCATCAGTATGCATGCAAGTATATACTTTAAATTAGTGGTGAATTGCTTTGAACATGCAGGTAATAGATTTTTTCAAAGAAAGTGTATATATTAGTCATATCAGTTCACACATGCCAAGCAAAATACCAAATACCAAAGACGGCAATACTAAAGGCAGAACGATGACATGGATTTTCCTCTTTTGTACTGTGAGAAATAAAGCTCTACCTCTACATTTCATTTACAATAGAAAGTCACAGAAAAATGACTCGTAAATTTAATTGGCCAGAATAAGCCATGAAAAGCATTTTAATGTAGCACAATGATGGGTATTTAATACATATGTCTTTAATGCAGTGTAAAAGTAATATTAATTCCCAGCTTGCTGTCAATGTTCCATTTTTTAGAAAGTGATGCTTACTCAATGTAAAAACTGTTTCCTCCACACTGGCTGATAAAATCAAATGACTTCTCCACTGTCTTCTTGTCAAGAATTTTGTAACTGTAGGCATCTGCTGGAACAACTATGATATTTTCCTTAAAACAACAAGACAGCTAAATTGTACATTTTAGAGAAAAGCAAAAGACAACATAAGGCATTTATATATTTAAATGTTGCTTCTTTATGTGTTCTGAATTTTCTCAAAACCTGTAACATTTTAACTGAAAAGAGTAGGAAAATTCACTTATCTTCCCCCCCCAGAGCTGTGATGCTAGAGTCAGTGTACAATAAAAACAGTTTATAATGTCTTTAAAATTTAAAATAAAACAGAAGCAGTACACAAGATCCTTAAATTTAAAATACAACATCAGAAGACAAGTTCTCTCTTTTTGGCTTTCACCTTTGCATCTACCTCTAAATGGACAGTGAAACTGAGGCTCTAACATTTCCAAGTACTTTTACGTAATAAACATACCAGAACCAGCATTCTCCCATCAAGTATCATCACTGTAACAGAGAGCTTGGGTTCAGAAATGTCAAGCTCCTGCTGGGTTTCTGCAATCACCTGATCCCGACAGCCAGAGGTATGAGGGCAGAATGAAGCACTGAAGGAACCTAGAGGAACAAAAAAAACCCCAACATAATGCCATTGTGGCAGGTGCAGCTGCCTCAACTGACGAAAACAGAGGTGCAAAAATGGTTTGGTACTTCTTAGCTGTTGAACTGCACCTCATGGTGATTAACTGGCACCTCAGGGCCTAGACCCATGTTTTGTCTGGGCTTGCCCCGTCAACCAGTTAGAATGACCACAGCTTTCTAACAATGACACCCCTTGACTAGGGTATAAATGGAGCACTGCCTAATAACCAGCTGAGTAGGTTCTTCAAAGAGCAGTGGGCCTGGTGGTCAGACCATCCCACTGGATAATGCCATCCAAGGATACTTCCATGGATTGAGTGAGTCTCTGTGGTTTGAGTGAGCCTCACCCCCCCACCCCCTTTGGTGAGTGATACTTTGGGCACTCTTGTGTGGGAGGTTTCCCCTTTGAATGAGTGTATGCCCATTTTGGTTCATCTTTCCTTAAGGTTTAAGGAGCTAGTTGTGTAGTAGTTACATTCCCAACAGACATCCAAACTTGTATTTTGTCAAAAGGAGTGCTGGGCAACTTTGGCTGCAATAAATCCCTATTTTGATAGCTGCTGCTGTCTGTTGTGTGGGTGCCTCCATGACATCCATGTGCCAAAATGCTTAGAAAGGAAAAGGGATAGACCAAATTCAGATGCTTACCAGACCATACATGTCCTGCAACCACACACACTTGCACAGGGAACATTGGGTGTGCTGGCTGACAAAAACATACCACAAACACGTATTTGCCCAAGCAGGGCACTCTGCCACTCAAGGTAATCTGGTTCTGGAGAAACAAGAACAGCTCTGATAGTATATTTGTTTTGTGAAATATTCCTGGGTTTGAGCTGTGCTCTGTGCCACCTACCTGCAACAAGAGAGGGGTCTTAGCATCTCTCAGCAAGTTAAATACCTTCAAAGAATATGGCATTACAATTGCATGCTCCCATCTGTTTGCATGCCAAACACATCTAATGTTCTTCTGCAGTCTGTGAGACTACTGTGTAGTTCAGAAAGAAGCTGGCATTTTTGTTTCTCTCTCTGTAATTGTCTTTAGTGGCTTAGTCTGCAACATTTTGATCATCACATCATTTAGTTTGGATTCTCTTAAAGTGTTCCATCTATTTAACTTCACTAAGAACATACTTTGTGACTTAGGAAACAGTTTTCATAATATGAGATACCTGCAAGGTATCTCCAAGGTGACTCCATTAACTGAGTCTGAAGGCAAGGGGGCACTCAGTGGATCATAGAGTGTATTCCTCTGTCCTTCAGAAATTTTCCCATCCTTGAATGCATCCAAAACCAAAGCTACTGGTGGAGCTTCATACACTGAGGGAATGCATGTTGCACTAAACACAGAATTATAGTAATTACACTTGGGGCCAGGAGAATTTCTTAAGCATCATAAAAGAAAAAGCAGTTGACTCACACAAGTCAATATATTGCATTGCATTACAATTAATAATGCAATAGTGACCCCTGTTATTTTTTTTATTCTATGTAAAAGATCAGAAAGCAAATGAAAACAAGAGGTATGGATTAAACTCAAGGGGGAAAATGTACATTGGCTGATTTTATTAACTCAAAATTTCCATAACATGAACAGTTTCAATAGAAAGAGTTAGCCAAGGAAGATGAAACCTAAGGGTGTTTAAAAACAGTGTTAACAGTGTTAAAAAATTAAATAAATTTTAATCCACTTAGTTATATTCACCAGATTCTGTACTAATCTTGAATTCTCAGTTGTACAGATATTCACATAACTGTATCCTTTAAAAGTGCAGCTTTTCCCACTGAAGTCAATGGGAAATACTTAGAAGTTAAGTATACGCTCAAATATTTGTAGAATTTGAGCCAAAATAAACAACAGGGTTCCTTGAAAGTATCCTTATTCATTCACTGCTGTGTTTAACTATTTCATCCTTGGCATATTCAATTCTGAAGAACTTGATTGAGATAAGTATTCTGCAAAACTGCAGGAGAAAATGTTGTTGGGGGTTTCCTGCTAGTATTTGTTCAGTTTTCGTAAGTATTCAACAGGCAATGATTAAACTTTGCTCAAGACAAGCCCAGAACTGGAATGGCAAGTACTGTGAGAGACTGAGAAGCAACCTCGGAAGATGGGACAGAGGAAAAGCAAGCCCTCTAGTTCCATGGGAGGGGAAACCCTGCCCAAGATTCCCCTGCACAGTCCTTTAGGATGTTAACTAATTGGAGACAGATTACTAAACCCCGGGGAATGAGTAAAGTAAAAATGGTTCATTATTGCACAGAGAAATGGGCAGATCAACCCATTAAGGGGCCGGCAGTTCGTTGGCCCAGGTTTGGATCATTTGAAGAGTGGGTATGCGATGCTTTAAGTTTGTGGGTTAATAGTAAAACACCCATAGACCCGGAGGAATCGGCATACGCCGATGTCTGGATACCCACAGAACCACAACCCCCAGTTTCTCTGTTTACGTTGAAACAGAGGAAAGAGAAGCGGGAAGAGGAGGAGGATTTAGTTATTCCCCCTCCCTATGCCCCCGCTGTCCCGCAAGCACCCCCCATTGAAAATTCCCCTGTTCAACAAGCTGCAGTGGCTCTTCAGGACCCTGACGAAGAGGATATAAACCAGTTACCTTTAGAAGAATTCCCTGGGATTAGAGGCCCAATGACCCGGGGAAGGGCACGAGCAAATTTATACCCTTTAAGAGAAGTGCCGGTTGTTCAACAAGGAGGCGGTCACGCAATTGGATGTGTCTGCTCCTCTTAATACCAGAGACGTCAGGGAATTTAGGAAGGAAATGGGGACTCTGTTAGAGGATCCCTTGGAGTAACAGAACGACTGGATCAATTTTTAGGGGTCAGTATATATACGTGGGATGAGTTGCAGTCCATTTTGGCAATATTGTTTACATCTGAGGAAAGAGATATGATACGGAGGGCCGGAATGAGAATTTGGGATCAAACGCATCAGGCAGGACCGGCATCCGACCAAAAGTGGCCCCTCCAGAGACCTAACTGGGATCACCAGAATGAAGCACATAGAGAAACTATGTCAAATTTATGGGCTATAATAATTCAAGGAGTGAGAGAGTCTGTCCCTAGAGGACAGAACATAAACAAGGCATTTAAAGAGACAAAAAAAAAAAGCTTCATGTTGGTTAGTGTGATGATTTACTTTCACTCCACTTCTCATGTTAATATCCCACTTCCATTCCCTTTATCAATAACTATTTTTATTCAAGCCGTGGCCTATTGTTTAATCACCTTCAGATTTGATTAACAAACATTCATCTATCACACTTGCGACTGGCACAAAACGTGTGTAATAATCTTACGCTATGCTAGGAGACAACACGACCATCCTCAGTGCCCTGCGTGCTTGTACTCCTTGTCAGGGTCAAGGTACAGACGATGAGCCTCATATTTACTGCCTGTAAAATACCACAAAGCCACCTGACTCAAACTGGATGTCTTCTCCCTCTGCTCCCTGGGAAGATGCCCGCTCTCCGGTGAGGGGTCACTAGCGCAGTACGTCCCCATCCATTTCCAGCTAGGCTCACTGCTTTACTCCCAGAAGCGTCACGCTGCTCTCCGCGGAGCGTGGGCCAAGCGCTGAGGCCACAGACCACTTGCCTTGGTACCTCATGAGTGCCCGGCGGGACGCGCGGCTCTCGCATCCCCAGCAGCAGCTGCAACACCGTGGGGCACAGCGGGGCCGGAGGTGAGGGCAGCGTT
>VZZY01013066.1:105767-129541 GCA_013400335.1 Eurystomus gularis | reverse complement strand
TTAAAAAAAAAAAAAAAGAAAATAGTTACCTGCTGGTTTATTTGGGTTGTGTCTTAACTATTTATCATGTCTGTATATATTTGTGGGTGAAGATTGTGAGCCTGGTTTTGTCTGAAGCTGGTGGTGAGTGTTTCAAAAAGATGGTTTGGGAAATAGGCTTTTTTTTTTTTTTTTTTAGTCTTAAAACTGAAAAAAAAAACCCACCCCACCCCCAAACTTGAGTCTGCCGTGATTATTTCCCATTCCNTTTATCATGTCTGTATATATTTGTGGGTGAAGATTGTGAGCCTGGTTTTGTCTGAAGCTGGTGGTGAGTGTTTCAAAAAGATGGTTTGGGAAATAGGCTTTTTTTTTTTTTTTCTAGTCTTAAAACTGAAAAAAAAAACCCACCCCACCACCAAACTTGAGTCTGCCGTGATTATTTCCCATTGCACTGAATATTCTGCTTTGTCTCTGATGGTTTCACCTGCAGCTTGGTTTTGATCTTCTCCACTTCAATGACTTGAGACAATTTCTTTAAAAAGCTCCAGATTTAAAGAAAAAAAAGGAAAAAAAAAAAAAAAAAAGCCCTGTCAAAAGCGTCTACTGTTAATGCTGTAACTTGCAAGGAACTGCTTGGCCGAAGTCTTTCTGCGAGCGTGGAAGGGGGTGTCCAGCACTTCCACTGGTGCTTCTGTGCGATGGTTACGGGGTGGGAACAAGATCTTTTCTGGCGAGGTTTTGTCGTCGTTACCAGATGGTTGCACATTTATGGTTTTTTTTTTTGACTAAATGGATTTGCCACGTGAAATGTCATAACATTTATGACATGATATTAAAAAGTGTATTGTAAAGCCAAGTTCTAGATGGATTTTTAAAAAGAAATCTTGGTTATAAACCCAGTCTAAAGGGAGCTCTGTCCAGTGTTGTAAAGACAACATGATGTAACCCATATTTATATTTTTATAAAATACCTATTAAGACTGTGAATCTCCTGTGTGAATTGCTGGGTGAGTTGTTTAAGAAAAGTATTGTTCCTTTCCAGCCTCCTGGAGCTTTAGACGCGCCGAGATTTTGGGAAACTGTACGCTGGGGAAGGGGGTTTGCTCTGAAATTGTGAGTTGATGTATTTTTACATCCCTTTGTATTTTACTGAAAAGCTGCTGCCCTTCCTAGTCCCTAGAGTTTCAATTTTCTATGCAACCCCCACCCCCCCGGTCTGTCTTGATCCTGAGAAGTAAAAGGGATGCAGATTGATTCAGATTGAAATGAGGGTCCCCCCCACCCCCCTTGTTGGCTCATCATGCTGCTGACCCTTCACGCCAAAACGGGGAGTACAAGGAAAAAGAAAAAAAAAAAAAAAGAGGCAGGTGGGGGAGGCTCTTTCGTGCATGACTGGTCGCCTTCCAGCAGTCATCTTTTAATTATTATTATTATTTTTGTAAGAAGAATATATTGATAATGTCAGTGAAATAAGCAGACATTGAAGCTGATGCACAGATTGCTCCAGAAAGGAGTTTTTCTGTAGGTTTTTCTTTAGATGCGAATACCTTTTTTAATTATGTTAATTAATGTTAAGAATTTTTAGGCTTATATTGAAGCTGTATGTGGGTCACTATATGATCATTTCTAACTGGATAAAGTCTGTACAGTACAGCATATTCCTGAGTGTATGATATAGATGTGTAGCCCCAGAGTGCAAAATTTATAAATAAATTTTTCATTGATCTTTTTATAAAAAAAAGAAAAAGAAATGGCTTTTTCATTCATTCTTTCCCCCATGGTGATGGGCGGCGCTGGGTGGTTCCTGCGGTGGGGGGGCAGCTGGCCAGGCCCCCAGATCCCTGTTTGGGTGTCCAAACCTGCAGCTCTACTGGGGTTGAACACATCCAGAGGGTGAGGGTTGTGGTGGGTTTTGGGGGGATGCTGGTGTGTGCAGCCCCTGCCAGCCCCTTCCCAGGCTGGAGGAACCTCCCTGGGACTCAGGAGGGTGTCCTGGTCTGCCCCATCCCAGCATGTAGGAGGTGGTGGCTCAGATCAAACCCTGATGCTGGATCAGGCATGTGGAGTTTGAGGTGTTCCTCGAGAAGCTGTCCCAAGGGAGTGGTGTGGGAGCTCCACAGCCAGACCTGGGCCAGCTCCTATGGACCATGGCAATGGGGTGCATGTGTGAGTCTGCAGCCAAAGCCTCGCCAACTGAGCACCCTGTGGCTCCTTGCAGACCTGCCCAGGCCTTATTCCACCTAGGCCCCAGCAAGGGTTTCAGGTAGCTTGGTCCTTGCCAAGCTCTTGAGCTGTGAGGACGGGATCACCTCTAGCTAGAAGCCGCTGTCAACCGGTGGTGGCTTAAGCCACCCCTTGGAAGGGGCATGCGGTGAGGTCTAGCATGGGGTCTCCATCTCCAAAGGCATCTCCATCCTCCTGTGTGGCTCAGAGCAAGCTGGTGCTCAAAGGCAGGCTGAGCCCTGCACCTTTGGAGGATTTCCAGGCAGGATCCGGCCACTCCGGGAAGTGGGGAGAGCAGAGGCAGCCCCATGCCCGCACCAGCTGGACCCTGCCCGCAGCCGAGGCTCTGGAGGGAGGTGTTGGATGAGGCCTTTTCTATAATTTTCCCAGCTCTGGAAATGCCTAAATCCTTGGGAAATTTGTGCCATGCCCAGTTTGGCTCTGGGGTGTAGCTTCCCAGGGATGCCAGGAGTGATGTCCCGTGAATGGCCGTGGGGAGGAAGCGCTCGGTGTGCCCTGTGCAGGTTGGCTAACCCCGTGCTCTAGTGTGCCAAGCCTTGTGCCATCCAGCGCCAGCGCGGGACGGTGCCTGGGACGGACACGGCCAGCTGCCCCAGGGTGTCCTGAGGACACGCAGCCCACCCAGGCAAGAGCTCAGTGTGGAAAGGACGGGCACCAACGAACCTGCCTGGTTTAGAGCACGAAAGAAAAAAAAGATGCCAAAACAATCAGTTGTAACTGCTGGTGGTCCTGCAGGTTTGTCACCTAGGGTCTCGCGGCAGCCGCTGACTGTCACCAAATCCGTGGGTTGTGGCGGGGGATCAAGCACCACTCCCCTCTCCTGCTGTGCCACGGTTTGGTCCTACTTGGGCACTGCGTGACAGCAGCAAGTGCCACCAAACCCCCTACCATCACAGTGCTCCCCCGGGCCAGGGTGCTGTGGGGTGATACCTACGGGTGCTGCCCCCCGCCTGTCTCCCCAGATTTGGGGTGCTGCAAAAAACTCGCCCAGGTGCCTGTTTTGGCTTGCACAGGGCTGGGCTCAGCCCTGTGGCTTCTCACCATTCACCTTGTCCTAGGGCTTCCGCTGGCCAGGCCGGGCCAGCCATGACCTCAAGGATGGTTTTTCCAGGGAAACAGAACTTCTACACCCGGCTCCTCTCCGGAGCGAGCTGGGGCCTCCAGCAGTCCCTTTGCAGGGGATTTGGGCTGGGCACTGAATACAAATCACAGCCCTCTGGCACCGAGCCCAGCGCCCGCGAAGCCACCCTGTGTCCCGGGCTCCCAGCTGTGATGTCCCCAGCAGCGGGGACGCGCTGAGGGTGCTGCCAGACCCCAGCCCCAGGGCTGAGCCCGCTGGGGAGCAGCAGCCCCAGTGCCGGGCTCCCCGCACGGCCCGAGCCCACCCCGCTGGGCAACTCTCCTCACTGCAGAAATCCCGTCCAAGAAATCTAGGAACTCCAAAGACACACTTTTTTTTTCCCCTTTTTCTCTCTCTTTTTTTTTTCTTTTCTTTTTCCCCTTTTCTATTTTTGTTCCAATAAAACAAAAATATTGGATCGTTTGGTGGTGTAAGCACATTCTTCTGGCATTTTTGCGTGTCCCTGGCTGCGCGTTATTGTCCGCCGGCCGCATTACGTAGGTGCTGTTGTTCCAAGAGAAACCAAAGCAAGAATTTGAACTTTCAAGTGCTTCCTGCCATTGTCTTTTGCTTTTGTTTGTCCTACTGACTCCAAACCAGATGGATCGGGCTCCCCTCCGGCCGCGGGGGTGACGGGAAGTCAACACAGCACAGCGAGGTTTGACAGCTTTGTCTTCTCTTCTCTCGCCCTTCATCCGTCAAGCCCAGCCATCGGCGCTGAATCGCCCAACGCATATGGATGGGGGGGGAGGTGGGATTTTATTTGAATTTCAGGGAGCTTAACACAGTAAGTAATGAATGAGAAAGAAAGACAGCGAGCAGGCGAGAGAGAGGGGACGGGCTGTAATCAAAATTCAGTACATTTTAAATAGCTGCTTTGTTGGGCGTTTGTATGACTATGATAATGCCGCAGCCCACAGATCCCAATAGGAGTTACCTTTTCTTTAAAAAAAAAAACCCCACAATCGACTTCTGTTCGGTGCCGGGGAGGAGCCGGCAGCTTGGTCTGGCCGGCCAGGCTGGCCTCTTTGCTGGCTTTCCTATTTTGCCCCCTCTCAAGGCATCCTGGGCTCCATCCCTGCCATCAGGGTAAGCCCCTCTGGGCGGGGTGGGGGGTGGCCGGGCAGGCTGTGGCCAGCAGCACCGGGCATCCACAGCACGTCGTGCAGGACAGGACCTCTCGTGGTTTCAACCTACTTGGCTGCTGACCCTCTTTTGCTGCAGTGTTTGGTGTTGGGACTTGGTGCAAAGGTCCTAGCCCCCCACATCCCTCCTGGGCTGGGGCTGGAGCTGGTTACTCCGTTCCTGTGGCGTGGAGTCAATCTGGGCTCTTCTTAGGGTGTAGGGGACCTTCGCACCCTGCCACGAGGTGGGTACGGGGTTTTCAGTGCCAAGCCCCCCCGCCCATGTCACTCTGCAGACCTCCATGCTTGGGGGGGCTGTGTCACCCCAGGGATGCTCCCAAGCCCAGGATGTATCAGCTCAGGGTTCTCAGGTGGCTTCTGCTTCTCCTTGGGCGTGACACTACTCCAGCATGTGCAGGAGAAACATCCTTCTTCTCTTAGCAGAAACTCGGCTGCCACCACAACCTCTGGGGGTGCCCAGGGAGATGTGACCTCTGGGTCTCAAACCAAGTGGGACACAAACCTGTGGGTGCAATGCAGTTTTTGGCTTCTTCATGTCAGAAGGTTTCTCTTCCTGACCTGAAAGAAATGGCCAAACAGGGCAACATCCTGGTTTGGCTTGTTTTGGGGAGGACAGTGGATGGGGCTTGGGTCTGGAAGCATGGAAGGATGCTTGGATGGAGGGACTGAGGGATGGGGAATGGCTGGGGAGGGTTGGGGGGATTGTGGGACACTGGGTGTCTGGAGGGTGGCTGGCAAGGCATGGGGGAATACAGGTATGGCTGGAGATAGACAGAGGGATGGGTAGAAGAATGGACAGAGGCAAAGCTGGCCTGAGGGATGGATGATAGGCTGGGGGGGGGGGGGGGCTGGGACAACTGTTTTAATTGGAAACTCCTCATTCAGTCTGAATTCAACAGCGTTTAATGGCTGGGAGAGGTCTCTGAAGGCAAGCCAAGGAGAACAGCACCTCTGGCAGCACCCTCACGAGGTGGCAGACCTTGGCCCAGCTGAGCTGGAGATGTCCTCCTGCTGCTTTTCAGGAAGAGAGCCCCCAGAAGGTGCCTCCCCTTTCCCCTCATGACCTGGGCAGCAGCCCTGGCAGCCCGGAGGAGTGCGGCGTGGCACAGAAACCCAGCCGTGAGCATCGGCTGTTCGCTTTAGCCCCTCTGGAGGGACAGTGCCTGGTGGGCTGTTCTTGGCCAGAGCCAGCACTTGCGTACTGATAAATCCATCCTCCGCGTCCCTGATCCAGCCCAGCACCAACCAGCTTCATGTTTCTTCTGGGCAAGATGGACATGCTGGCAGCGTGGCTGGCTCTGCTGAGCCCTGCTCGGTGCCAGCCCTGCCACAGGCATGGAGGAGAAGCCCGGCATGGGGGTGCAGCATGGAGCAGAGGCAGGGCTGGCCCATCGATCTTGGCCATGCACACATCTGGTTGGAAGGGACATGGCCAGAGGGGACATCAGCTGAGCAATGACTGGCAGCTCCACTAAGATTCTGCAATGTCTTGGTGGGGCAGGGTGAGGATGAGCCTTCACATGGGCCTGAGCAACACCCTGGGACTGATGGTGCCCTGAAACATGAGGGCACAACAGGCAGACTCCTGGCTCTGAATGAATTAACCCAGGGGAGACTCTGCCTGGAAATCATAGAATCATAGACTGTGTTGGGTTGGAAGGGACCTCTAAAGGCCATTGAGTCCAACCCTCCTACAATAAGCAGGGACATCTCTAACTAGATTGCTCAGAGCCCCATCAAGCCTGACCTTGAATGTCTCCAGGGATGGGGCCTCCACCACCTCTGGGCAACCTGTTCTACTGATCAACCACCCTGATATTGAAGAACTTTTTTCTAATGTCAAACCTAAACCTACTCTTTTCTAGCTTAAAACCATTACCCTTCGCCCTATCAAATGGCATCTCAGCAGCCACCTCTCACCCCTGGGATTACACTACACCACCTGTTCTTTTTTTCTCCAGCTGGAAAACCACCTCTCACCTATGCCCAGTCAACAACGATGTTCTTACGCACGACACAGTAGCACAGACAGAGTCGAAATGTGCGCAGCCCTCTCCCAGGTTCCCTGCCCAGGACCGGCCCCCTGTCCACCTGCCCCTGCTCGCTCAGGGAGCTCTCAAGTGGGACCCTGCAGCGTGGCTGTCCCTCTGCGAGCTAGGGCAGAAGTGATGTGGCAGCTCCCTGGACACCGTTATGTCCACATAATCTAACACGCAGTTATTAGATTTCCCACTCAGTCACCCGCTGGCTCTGCTGGGAGGTGGCTGGAGGAGCCGCGGGCACTGGCCCTGCTGGCAGCGTGCCCCAGGGGCTGCCCCAGCCTGTGCCCAGCCTCCCCAAGGAGAGGAGTCGGGGCCTGCAGCAGCCCCGCACCTTTGGGAACCACCAGCTGCTGCGACACTCACTGGGATCCATCCCTGGGTGCCTTGGCTTGGGGGTCACAGCTGGGGCACCCTCAGCTGCCGGGCGCTGGGGCACCTGAATCCCATGGGAAGAGGGATGCAGGGTGGCCCCAGGGCCGGGGGTGCAGGAGGGTCCTGGCTCTGCACCCACCTCCCTGTGTGTCCCCACGAGCAGTGGGTGACCGAACCCCCCTGGCCTCGCATCCCCAGCACTGCGCCCGGCAGGGACGCCGTCCCCAGCGCATTGCACCCTGCTCACATTCGCAGCAATGGTGACAACTCCGAGCCGCCCCCGTCCCCTTTTCCACTCACGACTCCCCCTTATTCAAAGCCTGTGTCCTTTTAAGCTATTTTTTTCCCCTCCTATTCATTTCCCGGCCGCCTCTATCCCTTTCTCCTGCCTAGCCCCTCTCCTGGAGCAGCTGCTATGCTAATAAGCATGAGGCAGAAAAGGGAGCGAGCCTTTGCAGCGGCTGCGGGGGAGAGAAAGACCCCAGAGCTCTCCAAATGCTAAATAAATCCAAGGCTGAAGCAGCATCCCCGAACAAAGAGGCCTGGCCTCCCCCCTCTCTTCCCCTCTTCCCAATTCCACCACCTTTTCACATTCAAATCCATTAAACAGCGAGCAGAAAGACCCCAAGTATTCATAGCATTGCATTAAAGAGAAAGCCCCGTGGTCCCTTCGTGGCGGCCGGGTGGAGGGAAGGGCTCTCCATCCCCGCGGGGTTGGGAGGTGCCAGGCTCCGGCCCCTCGGCATGGCAGAAGAGGGACAAAAGCCCACCGGCCACCACTTAGGGAGATGAGTTGCCTTCCACAGGTTTCTTCCCCAGATGAATTGCCTTCTGCAGGTTTCTTCCCCATCTGGGACCCTTGGGTTTCCCCACCGGGACAGAGCTCCTGGGTTCTGCAGGCAGCTGCTGGGGCTGGATGGGAGCTGGCATGGGATGGGAGGGCGTGGGGGTGCAGCATGGTGGGGACCTCCCTGTGTCTCCTGCCCGTCAACGGTGCTGGGCAGTGTTTTGGCAGTGATAGTGCAATGGGGACATCCTTCTCTTAGAGTGGCGAAGACGTTTGTCTTCGCCAAGGGGCAGGACTCCTGGTCTTGGTGAAGAGTGAGAAGGGAGAGGGTTCCTGCAGGGCCAGGCACAGCCAAGAGCCTCTGTGATGTGCCCACCAGCCCTTGAGTGAGGACCAGCCACGTGTGCCTCACCACAGTTGGTGCTTACCCAGTGGGGCAGATGCCTCATGCTGATAAGGGAGGTCCCTTATGCCAAAATTGATGATTTCTTACCCATTTTGCCTATTTGGATTCAGAGCATCTTTCTGGTGTAAAGGCCCCAGACCTCATTCCCTGAGCAAGAGGTTGCAGTGATGGAGGTGGATGTGTAGCTGGGCTCCATGTCAACTGTTGAGGCTGGTGGCAAGTGGCAGGATGCCTGCATGGATGTGACTCCTCTGGAGGTGGAATAAATGGGCATTTTCTTCTTCTGCCTTCTGGGATGGAAAAGGAGGCACACCTCCAGGCAGGATTTCATCCTCTTCTCTGGTTCCAAGTTTCTGCTGAAATCACAGAACTCCAGGAGATGGGGCTTTTAGTACCAGATAATGAAAAAAATGTTTTTAAATAATGGATTTTATCACTTGGGGATTGAAGCTGAGTGATGCCAGTAGGACCATGAAGACTGTGATGGTCACATGCAGTGCTCAGGAGGCAGCAATAGTTGGGACCCTGTCTGCGCAGGGCCAGGTCAGTGGGGTGGGATTCAGCTCTGAGGTGGTGTCTGGGCCCCTTCTGCTGCTCGAGGTATCCTTGCATGTCCTGCCTTGCCTCTGCCCCAGGGTCTGGAGGCTATCTCATCTCCTAGACTTGCATAGATGTCCTGGGCATCCTGGGGCATTTCAGCTGGTACAAGGTGCTACCTTTTGGTGCCTGAATCCTGCTCTGTATCAATACAATCAAGAGTCTGGAAGGTGATTGAGGCTGCTCTGACAGACCACCTCCATGTGCTCGGCCCTATCCCACCCTGGGCTCCCATAGCCATGTTCATGTGAACACCTGGGCTCCATCTTGACCATTGCAAATGCTGCACAGCTTTGCTGTGTATGAGGGAACAGACCAGCAAGAGGTCTAGGTCAGAAGATGGAGACAGGTGGAACAACCATCAGGAAATCTAAATTGCGATTAACAACTCCATGGGACATGGGAGCTTGGCCCCCTGTCCCTGCAGTGCAGGGTCCTGTGTCCTGAGGCATATCTCTGCATGGGAACCTGGGCTCCCCAGGATGTTCTTTGCAGTGTGGGATCCCTGGGGTGCCTTCACAGCTGATGCTTTGGGGCTGTAGGACTTTGCTGACCCACCTCACCCTTGCCCCCACCCCTGCAGACCGCCAGCTTCTCAGCCTGGAAACATCTTGCTCACTTTGGGGCCTTGCTGGACTCCACCAGGGATGCATTCCTCAGAAAAGAGATCTCTGGGCTGAATGTCAGCAGGGATCGAAAGAGGCTTCCGAGAGCAATGTCCCCCTCTCCTGTGAAGGAGACCAGCTCCAGCCAGGATTGTCAGCCTCAGATTCCCAATTCACAGGCAAGGGGAGTGTTTCCATCCCTACCGTGGGGAGCTCGTGTGTGCAAACACTACCGATTGACCCAGCAATGGAGGAGGCTGTGCTGCTCCAGCTCTGGTGGACTGACCTTGCCTTGGCAAGGAGGGTGTCCTTGGGCAGAGACAACCAGTACCAATCCTGCACTACCCTGACCAAGTGACTCGCTTCTACCTGCTCCTCACCTGAGACAGGACATGGAGGGTTGACCTGGTGTGGAGGGTGCAAGAGGCATGGAAAGACCCAGATTCTGCCAACATCACAGTCCTACTCCTGGGTGACTCCCCATGTGTCTCCTCATGGGTTTGGTCAGTGATAGGTGGCCATTGCCTACCATAGCCCTTGGGGCCTTCTTGTTCCCAGTATGACCCCAAGCCCGTGCTCTACCATCTCACTCTGATCCAGCCCCTCTCAAGGACCAGCCCCTGCAGCAAAATCCATCCTGCCCCAGACCCGCCCTCAGAACAGGCCAAAGAGCAGAACATGACAAGCCCTTCATCATGCACATGCTGGTGGTATAGGGCAAATGGGATCAGTGGGAGGGATGAATGCAAGCCACTGTGCCCCATCTGCACCCCAGACTGCATGGTTACAGGAGGTGCCGAGAAGGGCAGTGAACATCATGAATTTTTGGGGGTGTCTTCTATGAGAGCACATGGTTGATGAGCAGTGGGGCACCACCATCTCTGACATCAAGGCTATGGCTGAAATTGCTCCAACTGTTCTCTAGGCATGCAAGCCATGCGGCAGGCTCCAGCCTTCCTCTGAGCACCGAGCAGTGGTGCCCACCTTAAGCTCCAGCCCTGCAGGATGAGGCCCACATCTCTGCTAGGACGAGGGCTGTGAACATCCCAGAGACCTGAATTGTCCCACATCGCTCCCAGGCTGGTCCAAGAGATGCCCCAGCTGCCTCCTCATCCTCATGAGGCAGGCTGAGGACACTGTCCCAGGCTGGACTGGCTGACCCAAGGGACCTGCAAGTACCATAGCACTGCTGTCCTCCATTGTGTCTGCACCATGAGGGGCTGCACCATGGTGGCACCATCCCGGGCAGGTCTACCTGCAGCGGCAGGTGGGACAGGGGTCTGGGACATCCCTCTGACAGGCCAGCCAGGGAGAAAGGTCCCTGCTTAGCAATGCAGGAATGCAGGTCGGGCTGAATGCGGCGGAGGCGGGTCTGATCTGGTGCCCCACTAAGCCCCCATTCTTTCCCAGCCGGTGCATCTTGTATTCAGGCTGCCTGCTCCTAAGCAGAGCGTCTTTAATCCTTCCCTTGTCTCCTCCATTCCCTTTCAGGCCTTTGGCCAATGGGAAGGGGATGAGCAGCTCTCTGCAGGAAGGAAATTAAAAGCGAGGAGGAGGGTAGGGAGGAGGAGAGCGAGGGGAGGGGGACTTGGAAGGGGAGACAATCCTGGAGTGGAGATGCCAGTCATCAGGGTCTCAATAGCCCCATTCACCCTGCCCAGCCACACAGAAAATCAGGGTCACCAGGATCCATGCCCTGCCTGGAGACAACTGTTGCTTTATTCTTTTTAATTGCTGGAAAACGCAGAAAAGTTCACTTGTGTGTGTGGCTGGCTCCGGTGGGGGCTGCGGCGGGGGGCGCGAGCAGCGGAGGGGCGGGAGGGACCCGTCGAGGCCGACGCGCAGCGAGAAGGGACACAAAAAGCAACCGCACGTGAGGGTGGAGGCCGCGACCCGGTGCGGCGGAGGAGCCATCTGTACAGCTGGGCAACCAGGGCAGCGGGCAGCTCGGGACCGGCCGCCTCGCCGGGATGGGCACGGGGTGGCATCGACACCTGGGCACGCATGGGAAGGGTCCCCTGGGGTTTTGGGGTTGAGGGGGCAGAGGAACGCAGAGGAAGGACCTGTGCGGACAGACGTGCGTGGGTGGATGGGCAGGCATCCCCACATCTCTGGGCACGGACATGCTTGGGTTGATGCTTCTGACTGGAGACACAGTGACCAGGCAGCTCAAAGTGCAGGCACTCACACAGCGGCAGCCAGTGGCACAGTGCCGAGGATGCCAACACACCTCCCAGATGGACACATGGCCATGCCACCTCCACCTGGAGACCCTGCTCCAAGTGCCACCCCAGTCAGGTGGACAGCTCCAGCTAAGGCAAAGCTCCTCTCCCTCTGCACCCTCCAGGGATATCCTGGAGGGCATGTGGGCAGCCTCAGGGCTCTGGGGAACCAGCCATCCCAGCAGCCCTCTTGTTCTACCATCCACCCCTCTTGCTGTCCCAGGTACCCAGATGTGGCTGGGCACCGGCTCTGAGACACATGCTGCCATGGGTCATGTGCAGCCCAGCAGGTCTGCACTGGCAGGTCCACAGCTGCCATCGAGATGGGTGGTGGGTCCCAGAGGCACTCTGGGAACAGGACACAATGGCCTGGGCCACAGATGGAGCCAGTCCCAGCCTGTCTCCATCAGGGATATCTCTGCTCATCCTCCCTGAGACCTTCTGTGAGCCTGGGGTGATTTGTGCCTGTCGCAGCCCCCAGCTTTGGATTGCACTTGCCTCTCTGGTCCTGTTCATCTCCTGCTTTGCTCTGCCCTTGGCTTAATACTCAGCTTGTCTTTCTGAAGAGCATTAGAGATGTGTTGGCCATGCTGGTGGTCCTGCCTGCTCTTGTCCCACAGCTCATCCTCAGCACACAGTGGGCTCCCAAGCACTCTGTGACCCACAGGAAAAAATGCAGCACCCTCTGAGGGTTCCATCATACCTCTGCCCTGTTGCAAGTCCTCCCTTACCACCCTGTACTACCATCTGTGCCTACCCTCTTGGCTGGCATGGGGCTGGCAAACCCAGTGCAATGAAATACAGGCAGCACCTGGCATACTAGCCAGCCTCTGAAGCATGGGAGATGCCTCCTGAGCATGGCCCAAGCCTCCAGCAGATATCCTGACCAGTCCCACAAGTGGCGTGGGGTGTTGACCCTCAACACAAGGCCCAGAGACTCCCCTCTGCCACAGGTGGGATGGTGGAACTCAAACACCTCAGAATAGGAGCAGAGCCCCCAAGCTAAGGAGCATCCAGTGACCAGGGAGGAGGAGGAGGAGGAGAGGCAGGTTTGTGGAGCACAGAAAGGAAACTCAGTGCGGAGCACAAGCATCCTGTGCTGTTCCTGGGCAGGAGGGCTGTGGGACACACTGTTTCTCAAAACCTGGCCCATGCACCTGCAGCCTCAGCTCCCTTCCTAGCAGCTGTTGCTTTAAAGCCATGACTGAAGCTAGTTTAAGACCATAACTTGACCAGCCCTGACCAAATGCAGAGACCTTCCCCAGGCCACAGCCTGGGCAGACTCAGATGGGAGCATAACCACAGTGAGGGGGCAAAAAGGAGCCTGGGAGACAATCCAAGCCCTGGATGTTCAGAGCATTTGGAGAAGGTTATGAAGCAGAATTGAAGGGTGCTGAGCCCTGATGCTACTGGATGGCTGGCCCAGGAGCAAGGGCAGAACTGGGAATGCTTTCACACTGGTGGTGAGAGCACCAAGGGGAAATGGAAAGCTTGTCGGCATGCAATGGCATCGTGCTCCAGCACAAAGAGACCTGGGGGGAGGATGGTAGCCACTGAGACACAGTGATGCGCCAGCTACCAGCTTTGTAGGAGTGACAGAGGGGGGGGTATGGTAGGAGGGGGTCTGTATGGAGTGAAACAGGGCAGAGAAAAGTGTGTGAGGAAATCTTTTTGCAGGTGAAAATCCCAGGCTCTAATAATAAAAATATGAAACTCAGACTGCACATGATGAGAACAGTAAGTCATCTGGGAATGTTAAGTGAGACTAGAGAATGTTCAAGCTCAGACAGTGGATATGGGAGATCACTCCCCCCCCCCATGTACAGACCAACTTCATCAAGACAAGATGTAGAAATGGGATCTTTGGGTGCAGTAAATGAAGCCTCTTGGAGCCATGAGATCCATGACTCATAAACAAAGGTGCTTTTCTGGGCTGGATCTTGAATGCTTGGCACTGAGCTGAAGAGGTACCAGGGAAACTGCCCCATGCTAAAAATCATGGCACTACTAGGTTTAACATCACAGTGGGACCTGGTATATACCATAATAAGTTCAGGAAAGAGACCTATGTAGAAATGGAGTGTGCTATAAAAAAAAAAAACCCAAACCCCAAGTTCCTAAACATAACCTAAGGGTGTTAAATAGGGCTTGAGAAGCCTGGGAAACACACATGCCACAATTTAAAAAGAAAATCAGGTGGTTCAACAACCCCTTCCTGGTGTGACGAGAGAGGCCAATGGAGGCACTCTGGTAAATGCCAATGTTTCAGAAGCAGAAAGCTTTCTAGGAGAGAACAGGGAAGTCCACAAAGTGTGACAGTTCTCCTGGGAACAGGGCACTAAAAAGCACTAACGGTCCTGATAGGGCACCATGCTGAAGGTTATTAAAGAAAGAAACTTGCTGTGGAAGAAGAAGAAAGGCTCTTCCATGAACTGAAAGGCGGTTGAAGGATCAGAAGTAACATGTAGGGCTCTTCAAGATGGAGGACAGCCAGCAGTGGGGTCCCCCAGGGACCAGTCCTGGGACCAAATTTATAACTGACATCTTCATCCATCCCCAGGAGAAAGGAGTGAACAGAGAAGTCTTCAAGTTCATGGATGGCACTGAGTTCTTCTAGATGGCCAAAAGTTGTGTTGATAGCAAGAAGTTTCAGAAGGACCTTACAAAAACAAGGGGCAAAGATGTAGCAGGTGATGTAGAGAAATGAAGGTGATGCTTCAAGGGAGGAGAGGTCAGAGCAGGGCATTGGCATGGAGCTCAGTCAGGAGGAGAGCTAAGAGCCACCACTGACCTGGTGATTTCAGAGAACTGTTAATGGGCAGCAGCAGCCAAGAAAAGTCATAAAAATGTTGTGTGATCAAGAATAATATTTGGAACAGGACAGAAAGTGTTGTGTAGAAACTAGAAAACCTTGGCGAGTCCTCACCTTTGGTGCTGTGAGCTTGAGCTCTGTTTTTTCACAGCTCAAGAAGGAGACAGAGAAGTTAACTTTCTCTGGAGCTGCTCTGTAATAACCGAGGAGATGAAGTTCCTGCCATTTAAGAGGGGATTGGAAAGGCTGAGACTCCTCTGTTTGGAAAGGGGAAGACCAAGAGAGGGGTATGACTGAGGTTTGTAAGATCATGAAGGTGGTGGACAAGACAAACATGAAACCATGGTACTCCAGCAATCCTTGGAGTAAGGAGCACAAGGAGTTTAAAACAGAGAAAACATAAAACTTCTTTACATAGCAGGGTTTGAACATCTAGAGCTTGCTGCTGTGGGGGAAAAGGGGCCAGGCAACACCGGCAGGTTAAGAAAGAGACTGGACTAGCTCATGGACAACAGATTCATAAAGGGACACCGAAAGGACTAGGCAGGAATAGCTCCTCTAATCCATGATACAGCTGTCAGGGAGTGGGAGAGGAGGGGAGTCAAGCCCAGGTAAATGGACACTGGTCCTGGTGGCCCTCACTTCTGCAGAGGTCTGTCTGATGTCCCACCAGCCACTGGGCCAGAGCAGGGGGCCTTGGGGCACTGCTCACCATGCCTGGTGTTCCGCCAGGTTCTGCTGTGTGTGGCAGCCCCACCGTGCCAGCCCCACCGTGCCCTTGCAGCACTGCTGGGTCCCCACGAGGGCTGCTGGGGGCTGGGGCCTCTCGGCGTCAGCGGGGCCAGGGGAATTTGGTCTACAGTAATTTTCTAGTGGTTTCTCCCTACATTTGGTTTCTGTCCAAACTGGTCTGAAACCAAAGCATTTTCTAAACTTCCAGCAAATGGGCAGCTGCTGCTGCCCCATTGCCCTGCCACAGCAACCCGCAGGAGCATCTCTCCTTGAGCATCCAGAGCTGTCTGTCCTGGCTGACACTCCCCAGAGCTGCCATACATGGGATACTGAGCCCAGGACCCCGGACTCCGGGGTCCCAGCAGCCCCCTCCCTGGAGAGCCATGCCCTGCAGAGCCTCCATCACAGCTCTGGGCTCTGGCAGGGTTGAGGGTTCTCCATTCCCTTGGAAGAGAGCAGCTCCCTCCATTTCCCCTTAGCCCCAGCAGTGGGAGGAGAGGAGCCAAGCAGTGGACATGTCAGGGTCTCACATCCTCATCCCTCCCCTGCCAGGTCCCAGCATGGGGCACACCTGCTCCCAGTAAAGCGGACTGGTCCCCAGTAAAGATATCTAGGAGCACGTCCTGTGTTTTTTACACCTGGGTCAGTCACTGTTTGGGAGCATTTACACCCATGGGGCATTTCTGAGCACTAGCGCCCTGAGGAAGGCCTGTTCCCTGCATGGCCAGCGCACGGGCAGACGGTCCTGCCCCATTGACCTCTGCCTGTTGCCTGCCCGCTGCCCAGGGCAGCCCTGGGCTCTGGCCCCGCTGCCAGCAGCCACCAGCGATTCCTGCTTTGCAGAGCTCCCATGGCTGGTTCCCACTGCCCATCGCTGCCCATCGCTGCCAGTCCCCGCTGCCCATCGCTGCCGGTCCCCGCTGCCCATCGCTGCCGGTCCCCGCTGCCCATCACTGCCAGTCCCTGCTGCCCATCGCTGCCGGTCCCCGCTGCCCATCGCTGCCGGTCCCCGCTGCCCGGGGTCCCGTCTCGGCCGTGCCGCCGAAGGCAGAGCCGCCGCGGGGGGCACAGAGGGGTCCCTCGTCCCGCCGGGGCCGGTCCCGGCGCGGGGCCGGGCTGTCGTTCCTTACCGCCGGCTGCCACCTAGCGATGGACGGGCCGGGGCAGGGGACCTCTGAGCGAGGAGGGTCCCCGGGCCAGCCCCGGCTCCTGCCTGGGGGTGCTGGAGCCCGGCGCTGCTTCTGGGCTCGTCCCGGGAGTGAGCAGCGCAGGGCGGGTTGATGGCGGGTGGGCTTGTTGAAGCGGTCTCTGCTCCCGCGGGGGCACGAAGCACATCGAGTGTGTGATGAGTTGCTCAGGCCATCCCTGCCCGGACCAGAGCCTCCCCAGCAGCCTGCACCGGCCCTTCGCGCATCCATCGGTCCTGGGCCAAGGGCCCACGGGTGGCCCCGTGGCGCGAGGAGAGGTGAAAGTCCAGGTGGCTCCTGCGAGCGCGCTGCAGCACTGGACCTTCTCTGCAAACAGAGGGCCTGGAGAGGGGCTCCTGCCCTTTGCTCTGTTTGCCGACTCCCTCGGGCTGTTTGGTTTCAGTTAATCATCCTGCAAAGGCAAACAGTGGTGGGGAGCAACAACGCGCCCACAAGTCTCCCCCGGATGAGGACCCTCGGTGGTGAGGTGGGTGACACCCAGCTGGCTCCCAGACACTGGACACTGGCTTGAGACCCCCTGGAAGGGGTCCAGGAGGGGCGCAGGCAGAGCAGGCTCCAGGCCCTATGGACACCAGACAGGATTAGGCAGCTTGGGGTGAGTGCTGGGGACCCCTTCGTCCTCTCCTCTGTGCAGGGTCAGGCTGGTCTGCCAGGGCTGGGGACACCATCAGGGCTCTTTGCAGGATGCCAGGGTGGGAATATGAATCCCGTAATAGAAGAAGAACAAAGGAGATGGGCAGGTCGTGGCTCTGCATCTGGGCCAAGTGGTGGTGAGGAACAGGAGAGGGTGAGGAGCTCAGCCTGGCACGGGGGGAGGATGCTTACCTCCCCTCCTACACCCCACACCGGCTCTCTGCAAATCCCTACTACCACCAAGGGCAGTGTCGAGCCCCAGGGCCACATGGCCAAGGTCATGCACGGCCACCAGCTGCCCACACCCCCTGGCAGGCCCCCCCAGCCAGGCTGGCTGGCCCCGCTGGCCACAGTCTGAAGGTCACGCTGCTGCGCAGTGCGGACACCACAGGGTCTGGGATCCCACTGGCAGTCTGGGGCTCAGCAGCACTCTGAAGCCACCAGTCATGATGTTTTGGGGTCTCCTATCCCTCCTCCTCTTTGCTGTGGCCAATGGGACCCCCGTTGGGAACCAGGATGAGGATATCCAAGTACAGGAGAATTTTGAGGCTGAGCGGGTAATGTCAGCTTGTTCTCCTTTGATTCTGGGGGCAGAAGGGATGGGGAGAAAGCTTTATTTCATTTTCCTCCAGAAAGAAGGGTGGTATTACCTATGCCCATGTCAGGCTGTGCAGGACAGGCGCTGGCAGCGTGACCCTCCCTGGGGGAAAAAAATCCTGCTTGGTGCTGATCTGCTTCCCAAATCCTGCAGCAGCTCTGGACTCAGCACCCTGCGCTGTGACCCCCAAGTTGCTCTCAGGGGCATGAATATTTCAGCTCTGCAGAAAGCGAGGAGATATCCCACCTCAGTGGAGAAGGCTCGTGGTGGAGACATCCCTTTCTTCTCCCCACAGATGTACGGGAAGTGGTATGACATTGCCATCGGCACAACCTGCACATGGATGAAGAACTACAAGGAGAAGTTCAGCATGGGCACGCTGGTGCTGGGCCCTGGCCCCAGCGCCGACCAGATCAGCACCACCAGCACCAGACTGCGGTACGGGGCACTGCTGTGGATGCTTGAGCCTCCTCCAAAGCCACCCCACCCAGGGGTGCTCCATCTTCCAGGGGCTGGAACAGGACACAGCCATTGCTTGCTCTGGCTGGCATCAGAGCCCTGAGGAGGTGCTTGATTGGGCTCAAACACCCAATGCCTTGGGCAGGGGGATTTTGGAGGTCCCATGCCATGGCCTCCATGCTGCAGGTATGATTTTTGTGCAACAACCAGGAAAAAGATCCCTCTGAGCAACTGATTGTTTTCCTCCTCCCTCCAGGCAAGGTGACTGCATGCAGATCTCAGGGGAGTACCAGAAAACCAGCACCCCTGGCAAATACACCTACTACAACCCCAGTAAGTTGGGCTTGCTGCCAAGCTGCTCAGCCCCAGGAGCTGTGGCGCGGCTGGGTGATGGGGACCAGTGCCGGGCACAGCTGGTGGCTGGGAAGGGGTTCAGGAGAGCAGGGCTCAGAAGCCGCTCCACAGTTTGGGTCATTTCCAGCCAAAGTATAGAGTGAAGTTGGGGAAAGGGGCAGTTTCAGCCCTGTCCCTGCAATAGGCACAGGACTATGAGATGTTCCGGCCAATCCTGCCTGTCTTCAAGGTCCCAAGCTGGGGGAGGCTCCCACCTTTCAGGAGCATTGGTAGTATCTCAGTTGTTTGCAACCCTTGATTTCCAGTTGCCTAAGAAGAGGCTGGTGAACCCTGGAGTCAGGGTTGTGTCAGAGTCTGCTTCCCAAAAAACATCTCTTGTCTTGAATTAGCTGCTTGAATTCACCCCCGAGCTCTGGGGGTGTCTTTCACTGCCCCATTTCTCTATGACGGACAGGAATGATGTCCCCTGTGTTTCTGTCTCACCCAGAATGGGACGTGTCCATCCGGTCCTACGTGCTCCGTACCAACTACGAAGAATACGCTGTCATCCTGATGAAGAAGGAAAGTAGTTTTGGCCTAAGCACCACTCTGAAGCTGTATGGTATGTCTGGCTGGGGCACCTGTGGGCAAGCAGGCTCTGCAGTGGACCAAGGCAGCTCAGAAACACCACCCAAGTGTTGCTCAGGTCCCTTGGCCTTGAGGGACCTGACTATGGCTTTAGAAGTGGTGCCTTGGACCAGCTCATCTTCAGCCCTGTAGAGCTTGAGTCTTATGGCTCAACTTAGAGCCACAGCACACAATGAACATCCAGGCCAGCCTGTTGTTTGGCAATATCTGCTTGGAAGAAACCCAGGACCTGAAATGGCAGGAGATACTGTCTTTCATGACTAAAAAACATTAAAACCACTTTGTCCGAGCCTTTGGTCAAGGCTGGTCAAGAATAAAGAGGAGGAGGAGAGGTTGGAAAGGACCAAGAGGCTGGTACTGGGCGTGCCTGCAGCTGACTGAGCTCTGCAGGTTGGTGGGTGGTTGGGGGAGTTGCATGTAGACCCCCTCCCATGCCAGCCCTGCTCACAGCCTGTTCTCTTGCCCAGGGAGGAGTCCGGAGCTGCGGGAGGACCTCATTGAGGCTTTTCAGCAGCTGGCTCTGGAGATGGGCATCCCTGCAGACTCCATCTTCATCCTAGCCAATAGAGGTAACCCACTGTGAGGCACGTGCCTCTCCTGCCACATGTCAGTGCACTGGGGCTGCTCCTTCTTGGTGTGCAAGGCTGGGGAGATGGGGGCACAGTCAGGATGGAGGGAGGAAAGACAAAGGCTTTCATAAGACTGGATGGGAAGGACATAAGGCCACATATCAGTCAGGCTTCCATCAGCTTTCAATCGGTAGAGTCCTTGCTGAGCTGTCAGGTCAATGCACCCAAAACACAGTGCTGGTAGAGGACACCCAGGGACACTCATGACTGCTCCCCATGGCTAGGTGCTCCTAGGACCTGAGGAGCTCCTTGCTTAGCCTGGGGTTCAGAAGGTGCTAGCCATGATGCAGGTGAGTGCGGGGATTTTAGGGTGATGGTCCTGGGAGTGGGAGGTGGAAAGCAGCAAGAGGGGAGGAATGCTGGGGTGAAACTGGGAAGATGTCCCCTTCCCTGGGGTTCTGTGTGTGCATGGTGCAGGACCATGGTGAGATGGGTTTGTCAGGATGCCTCTATTTTCATTCTGCTGATCTTATCTCCTGTGGCCTGGGACAGGTGAATGCATTCCGAAGGAGACTGCAACTTCCCACCAGGTGAGTGGTCCAGCTGGGACCTCCTGAGATGGATCAAGGCTGAGGACATCCCCTCTGAGCCAAACCCACTGGAGACCCGGTGTTCAGGAACCAGGCTCCACGGGCAGGACATTTTGTTTGGACAGCAGCTCCACTGACCACCCTGGGAGATGCTCTTTCATCTCTGCTGATGGGCTTTGCCTGCAAGGATGGGGGCATAGAGAGGTGCAGGCTGCAGGGTGAGGGTCCTGGGGGCCAGGTGGGCACCAGGTCTTGTTTCCAAGCAGAAGACAATGACCCTTTCCTACTCTGACTTTTTTCATGAGGGGAAAGTTGCCATATGTGGAGCCTAGTGTCTCATTGCCTGCTAAGTGTCCCAGCCAGGATAGAGACCCCCCTCCCCAGGGATGGTGAGGCAGTTCAATACCCCTTGTACTTCAGCTACCATCACTCAGCACCTCCCAATCTCACAGGGTTGAGATTAGAAAGATTTTCGAGAGGGGATGGGACTTCCACAGGAGAAACCACCCAGTTGAGAGCAGGTAACACACCACTTTGTGTGAGCAAGAGCAGACACACGACCTCAGCACTAGGGGCATCTTGAGCATCTTTATCCACAACACGCGGTTCTGCCTCCCACCCAGGATGAGCACAGGGCTGGGAAGACCATGAGGTGTAGAGGCATCACAACCTATTGACTCCATGGCAGTGAGTGGACATGGGCTGGGGAGGACCAAGGAGGTTTGGAGGCCACAAGCCCAGCAGAACCCAGCAGAGCTGCCCCTGACATAGCCCATCCCAGGGGCAGTGGGGGTCCGGGGATGATGGGGTGGGCAGCAGGTCTCATGGGCAGGGGCTGATGGCAGGTCTGTGCTTCCTTCCTGGTGCAGAGGGCACGGAGAGCAGTCCTGCCCCCTGAGGAGGGCTCAGCCGCAGGACCCTTGCCCCCTTACAGTGGCAATAAGGAAGGTAGGTCCTAGAGGAGTGGGTGTATTGGGCATGTCCCTGCCCTACATCCCCGTTTGCCGGTGACAGCCCATACTACGCTTGTCTGCAGACTCCTGCCGGCTAAGCCAGGACCCTGGGCCCTGCAGTGGGATGCTCTCCCGCTTCTTCTACAACTCCTCTTCCATGGCCTGCGAAACTTTCCTCTACGGCGGCTGTTTGGGCAACGGCAACAACTTCTACTCGGAGAAGGAGTGCCTGCAGGCGTGCCGGACCGAGGGTGAGCGGCACCACCGGGAGACATCCCGCTGGGGCGAGGGCATGGAAGGTGCCTTTGCTGAGGCAGCAGAGGGGATCCAAGAGTGGCCTGAAACCCCACGTGTCTGGCATCCATGTGGGAGCTGTAGGGGACCCTGAAACCCCACCTTCAAAGCAGCCCCTGTCCCCGCAGCTGCCTGCAGGCTGCCCATCGCCCAGGGGCCCTGCCAGAAGCCGGTGACGCGCTGGGCCTTCGACGCAGCTCAGGGCAAGTGCATCACGTTCAGCTATGGAGGCTGCAAGGGCAATGGGAACCAGTTCTACTCAGAGAAGGAGTGCAAGGAGTACTGCGGGGCCCCTCCGCTGGCAGGTACCAACACTCTGCCCTCACTCTCCCTGCACCCTGCTCTCATCGCACTGCACTGTGCTGGGAGAGCTGGGGCAGCAGCCTGCACCATCTTCTGTCCTGCTCTGGGCTGGGCGTGCTGTGTCTACCTGGGGTGGGGACAGGATTGTCCTGGATCTGGGATGGGTCTGAATGGGTCCAGGATGGGTTTATTCCGAGTGTGGGGTAAGCTTGGGATGGGTTTGTCATGGGTCCAGATGGGTCTGATATGGGTCTGGGATGGTTTTATGCTGTGCCTGGGATGGGTCTGTCCTAGGTTGGAGTCTCCGATGAACTGAGGAATATGGTCTTTAATCTACAGACAGTGTCTCACAAGGGGACTGTGTAGGCTGCAGATGTACTGAGGCCACAACTGAACTTCAAAATGGTCTTGATAAAATGGGGAATGGCCCCAGGCAGGCTGGGGTGCAGGGGGGTGCACCTGGGCAGGGGCTGCCAGTGACAGAAGAGTGGCTGAAAGGCTTGGAGGGGTAGAGGGACTCTGACACCAGCTAAGGACCAAACCAGGATCCCCACTGGGGGTGTACCCTCCGTGCAATGACTGTTAGACCCTCCAGCTCTAGTCAGCACAGGGGTTTCCATATTGAACCTCCCTGGGAGACACAATGAGCACCACTCAGCCCTCAGGTGACCAGAGAAGGAAGTTTTCAGGAGCATGGCAGAGGAAATCTCCCCACAGAAAGGTGTGAGCTCAGGAGTCTTCAGCCACAGTTGGCCCTGGGCGAGCCTGCTCCCAGTGGGACAGGAGCTGGAGGCTTCCTATGTCCCCGCGAATGGGAGATGAAGCCAGAGTAACACGTCTTAGAGCAGAGCTCATCTTTTATTATCCCTGTCACCAATATAAAGTGCATTAATGCCACCATGGTGGGTGGTGGGACACGAAGTGACATCCTAGGATAGCACAGGGAATCTAGACCACTTTCCCCCATCACTGGTGGCACGGACAAAGAGGGAAGCAGCAACCATCGCTGTCTGTCCACAGGGCGAGGAGTGGGTCTGCGGGTCTGTCCATCACCCTGCATGTCTCTCCACTTGCAGAGGACGAGGAGTTTCTGCATCTGTCAAACTGATGCCAGTGGAGGACGAGCTGAAGGCACCCAGCATCGGGGCCCTCCAGGAGGATGCTGGCAGCTGCCGGTAGCGCGGGAGTTGCCTCCAGCAGTAAACGTCTCTAATGTGACCAACAAGTGCAAGTGTCCATCCTTAAGCCAGCGGGGAGCAGGGTGGGTGGGCCAGGAGGGGTAGGGGATGCTGTGGGGTCCTCGCTGGCCTCCCTGGTGGGGCGTCCCCTCCTTTGCAGGGCTGCTGGGTGCTCCCCACTGACTCTCTGTCCTTTCCTCAGTTCACTATCCTCTGCCCACGCAGAGGGGTGGCCCATGGGTGCACCGAGGGGCTCAGGGCGTCCCACTGGGTGGGGCTCAGCCCCCATTTCCCAGGGGATTGCGATGAGGAGCCAAGAAGGGGTCAGCAAGGGGAGGAACGGGCGCCTGCTCCTCCCTAAAGGTGGATGATTGTTGCTCTATCATGGTCACTGTGGGACCGGGGAAGCCCGGACATGGGCAAGGACTGTGATGGTGGAGATGACAGTCACAGCAGAGGTTAGGTGGGGTTACAGCGAGGGTACAGGGTGCCAGATGAGACCCTGAGAGGCGGCAGGAGGGAATTATGAGGGTCACAGGGCAGATGACGTTGTCGCAGGAGGGGATGGCAGGGGTCATGGGGATCACAGGGGGGTACAGGAGACCATTAGAAGTGTTTGGAGGGGGTGTCCCAGGGATGCTGGGGTGGCCTCAGGAGGGGTACAGGGGTTAGGGGATCAGAGGGCAGCTATGGAGGTCCCGGGAGGGTTACAGGGTTTCGGGGGTCACGGGTAGGGGGGCCATGAAGCTCACAGGAGGGTCTTGGGGGAGCCTTGGCGGGCTGTGGAGGTCCCAGGAGGGGGTGACAGCGGTCACACGAGATGGCCGTGGGGTCTTGGAGGGGTCAGGGTACAGCCGGCCTTGGAGGTGGCTGCGGGCCCCGGGCCCAGGCCACCCGCAGGGCCCTGCCCGGCCGCGCTACGCTCCCTGCTGGCCCCTGCCG
>VZZY01013066.1:32921-105682 GCA_013400335.1 Eurystomus gularis | reverse complement strand
CACACGGCGGGGCCCCGGCTGAGCCCCCTCCCCGCCGCGGCTGGGCCGGGCCCGCGCACCTCTGCCCTGCCGAGCCCAGGAGGCCCCTCATGGCCGGAGCAGCGCAGCCCCAGCCCTGATCCACCCGCAGCCCCCTTGAGCCGTGAGCTCCCTTATGAGCCCCCCGGGGCCGCCTTGCCCCTGAGCCCCGAAGCCGCGGCCCTTTTCCCGGAGTTGGTGGTGCAGGTGTGGGACCAGAAAGATGTTCTCGGCCCTGAAGAAGCTGGTGGGCTCGGACCAGACTCCGGTCAGAGACAAGAATATCCCCGCGGGGCTGCAGTCCATGAACCAGGCTCTGCAGAGGAGGTTTGCCAAGGGAGTCCAGTATAACAGTGAGTCGGAGCCCGGCTGCGGGGGGTCTGTGGGGGGCACAGCCAGCAGCGGTCAGTCCCATCTGGTGCCCCGAAGCCTGCCCAGGGAGCCCGGTGGGGTGCGAAGCGCCTGTGCTTTCGTTGTGCGTGGTCGTGCTTTTGCCAGTATTCGCCCAAAGCCGAGTTCGAAATTAAATGTTAGAGCTTGTGGAATGTGGGAGGAGTAAGGGACAGGAAACTTTTATCTTTCCGTGCGGGACTTGGGAACCTGTAGTGCAGCCGTGTCCCCGGTCAGCAGCCGTCCTGAACGGCTGCCTGCTTTCCGCTGACTGTGGCACAAGAGAGAGTGCCTTGTAAATCAATTTTTGTCAGTTAAAGCATCAAGAGAGTAATTCCCCTGAGCGCGTGGGTGACCTTCTCTGCAGCCCAGGGTAATGGTGTTTGTAATTAAGCTCTAGTGGTTATATGATAAGGGTCTATTGAAAAGCTCTGACCTGCCAAGCTTTAATAAAAGGCGAGTGGTGTCTGCCTTTATGTGCCCTTGGTAGGTCATTTCATTCTGACTCTCTTTGCTGCAACTGATACATTTGCTATATTCTCAGGGAATATTTTGAGAATTTTTTTCCTTTCAGCATTGAAGCTTAGGGCTGCATCTTTCCTTTGAAGCTCGGTAAAGGTTATTCCTAATATAATGTTTCGGGAGGGCAAGTATGTGAAGTACACCCCAAAGTAACAGTTGTGAGACAGGGATGGCAGTTATGTCATCCTTGCTGAAAATAGAGAAGGTACCAGTGAGTGCAGCAAGTATCAGCTCATCTGTGTGAAGTCAGGCAGTGAAGGCAGATTGCAGAAGGCTGGGGGATTGGCAGTTGGGAAGGAGAGCAATTTGTAAACGTGGCACTGAATGATTTCTGTAAAAAACACATGTGCTGGGGGAATAGAGCTTACACTGGATCTTAGTCTGACACAGCACAGGAAGGGAGAGATCGACACTTTGGGGGTTTGGGGCTTGTTTTACTTTGTTTAGTGTTATCACCATTGACTGTGCTTTTGAACTGATCTCATTTGAAGCTCTCTGCTAGGAAGAGTATTTGTTAAATATGTCAGTAGCGCTTCATTTAGAAAATTGGTGTCCTGGCAAGCAGTCAGGAATGTGAACAGAAGCACACAGTTTTGTTAAGAGACTTGCTTTCTGTTGAAGGACAGGGGGTGAGGATGAATCTGTTTTGCTCTGGAGTACAGCACTGCATCGCTAAACACATACCTGGAGATCTCCTAGTTAAAGACCACTGATCTGTGCAGAGGCTTCACGCAGCCCACAGAGCGGAACACATCCACGTGCTTCACTGGTCCATGTTCGCGATCAGATCGCTGATACCAGCCTGTGAATTATGTAAGAGAAAGGAGTTGACTTTTCAGATGGCGGACGTTTGCACTGCAGACAGTTCAGATCAGCTGGATCCTGCTGGCACAGCGGCCGATGAGACCAGCTCTTTGTTACGTGTTGACTAAGTGCATTGTCCAAGAACCTGCGTGGACATGGACCTGCGTGCTGTTCATACAGCAAGGCCAAAATGCTGACAGCTGAGCCACCAGCTGCAGCTTTCCTGCTTTTTGTCTCGCTGCTGAAAGCCTTGGGAGAGCTCTGTGGTTTGTGCTCTCTTATCAGGGTTTGTGTTCTAGTTACCACTCTCATAAAGCTGCAGCTTTCTGTCGCTGCCTTAAGGGAAGCTTTCCAATCTCCATAGTAACTCTTCCCAGGTTCACTGTTATATAATATTTTTAGGAGATACAGACAGGCTTCCAAAGGGCTCTGAAGTACCCTACGTAGCCCTGGCACTGCATGGGTGGGGTGAGGTTGTCCCAACTGAAGGTGGGCTGTGAAAGGATGTCATTGCAAGGGCCATTGCTCAGGAAGGGCAGAGGTGCATCGCCTGCGCTCCTTTCTTAGCTCCTTTCTTGGCAGATACATGACATTCAGCAGAGGAGTGGAAAATGTGTTATTAACACTCACGTCTTTAAAACTCCTCTGTTCCTCTGGAGTTGCCTAAACCTAAACCAAAGGGTGCAGCAATGACTGGTTTTACAGAAACATTTCCTTGCTTTCATAGACCATTACTGATCGTGAACTGAAGCCTGTTTCCTTCCCACAAATGTATTCAGTGTGCCGAGAATGCCTTGGGTTGCTTGCTGATAAAGTGGGCAGCAAATGGCAGGGACATGGGCCTTGTCAGCCGGCTCTTGGTGTCTTGCCGTGGGGCTCGGAGTGGGCTGTGCTGTGCCAGCCTTCAGCTGTCAGGTACATTCTGTAACCAGAGAGTCCCCCAGTTTGGAGTGACACTGAAGATTGTGTGGTGTTTAGGATAGTCTGCACCTCTACGTTGAACCCAAATGATTTGTTTTGCCGATCTCTTGCACTCAGCTAAGTTTTTAAAAGGAAGAGTGTTGCAGGGCAGGTAGGTTTAGATTTCTAATGAAATGATGAGAGCAAAGGCCAGTATTAGCCCTCGGCAGCAGCCACTTCCTCTGCATGGGACGTCCTATTGCAAAACAAAAGCGTTTGCATGCCCAGCTGCTTTGCCAATTACCCAGCCCAGCACAAAGAACGCCACCATTACCAGGAGACAGATGCATAAGCAGATATAGATTTTATTATCTGTCCCCATGGGGTGCAGAAATGACACTACATGGCCAACAACAGAAGAGAGAAACCCACTCACCATGGGTGATATAACAAAAGGAAAAGTGAACTTAACCACAGACTCAGTAACAGAAGGGAAAAGAAACCAGGTGATCACCTCAACAATCGAGGGGAGACCAACCGTACCCCAAATATCACCATGGCCATGCACAAACCACCCTGGCAAACACCGGAGAGGTGCACCAGCAGGACGTGATACATTCCACAGAGGTACATGGCCAGACTGCGACAGACACCAATAGGATAAGCAATCAAATCCGTTACCAGTATTACCCTTGTCCCNTATACTGTTGGATAAACAACTCAGGTTGCACAGGCAGTCCTCAAAAATAACTTCAAAAGCGGGACACCTGCTATTTTTCCTCCTTATTGGGTTCCATCCAAGGTCGGCCAAGCCTGGGAAGAAACTCAAAGAGGAGGAGGCACCTCTGTCTGCTTTGGTCTGTTTCTCAGGTTAGCTGGGTGTCTGTTCTCACAGCTAAGCAGCTAATTTCCCAGCAGAGAAAAATCCTCTGCTGGTTTCAGTCATACTGTCCGGTTGTGAGATTCATCCGTATGTCAACTTTAATTCAGGGCCTATCGCTCAGGCCCCAGCACTTCACCAGCACACACACTCCTTGTTCGCTCTCTCTATCCTCTGCACAGAGCTCCTGTGTTTTATGTACTATGGCCCAAGTAACACACATTGTTCCCTGAGCACTGTGGAAGGTACAGGCAATGATGTGGACCTGTACCATAGAGGTACTGGCTTGGATGTTTAAGGAAGATGACAGGTCCAAGTATGGGGAACCAGTCTTTGTGAGGACTTGCTCTTTTTTTCCTGCCTGGGTTAGCGTGGACTTGGATCAGCTCTGCTGCATCGCTGTCCAGAGAGCTGCGTTGGCCCAGGGAGGGTAGCACAGGCCAGAGTGAGCAGGCTCAGCAGAGGCAGAGCAAGGTGGATGTCATTCCTTTGACAGTGGTACTTGTTTTAACAAATGATGAGACATTAGGGAAGGAAGTACCAACACAAGGTTACTCAAAGGTGAAAGTTAATGTAAGGCAACAATGGGCAAACAAGGGTGAGGTGAAGGGCCCTGGCTGGGTTACACTGGCCAGAGCATTCCCTGGGAGCTACCCACCAATGATCAGTGACAGGAGCAGAAGGCATGGAAGTGCCAAAGGCTCAGCTCCATCCGTCCTGTTCCCAGGACACAGTACACCTTCTGCTCTGGGCTGTACTCCTCACGCTGCACCCAGTTTGCAAGGCCACGCAACACACCCCATCGCTGTATGCCGGGCCGCTCTCCTGGTGAGCCACAGGCCTGCCCTGAAGAGCCTCCAGTGCTGCAATACCAAAGTCAGTAGCTCCA
Organism: Eurystomus gularis; assembly: GCA_013400335.1. NCBI lineage: Eukaryota > Metazoa > Chordata > Aves > Coraciiformes > Coraciidae > Eurystomus > Eurystomus gularis. Next base: position 101,279 of record VZZY01013066.1, on the reverse strand, counting down.
AGAATTCCTCCCAGCACCTCACCGTATTACTTTTCTGCCTAAAATGTGTTTTGAAAGCCAAAACTTAATTAATACCTGCGTATCTTTTTGATAAGCATTATAGTCCTTCCTTCTTTTGAGTTGTTTTCGGGTAGTAGGTGCCAGACTCCAGCTGTAATTTTAAGTATTTTCATTCAGCACTACTCCCAAAAGAAAGGCTTCCTCTCTTCCTGCTGCTTCCCTTGTTTTCTCCTATGGCTGACGCAGGTGTTTGTGCAACATGTGGCAAACCTGCTTTGGCTGCTCTTTGGCCTGGGCCCCCAGGAAGTGTGCTGGGGGGTGTCTGCAGGTCAGGTGTGCTGCTTTTGCCAGCAGAGCCAGCTTAAAGTGTTCCAATTGCAGCCCTGCAGGCATGATCCCAAAGACCTTAATGCGCGCTCAGTGATGACCCTCCGTGTGGGGGTTATTGGCAGAGGAGCTTGGGGGTCTTGAGTTGCTGCGGTGTCCTGGAGTAATATGGGCAGAATTGAGAATTCCTGATTTCTAGTTCTGAGTTGGTCTGAGACCTTCTCTCCGGGCCTGTATCTTCAATGCTCAGCTTCCATTTCCCTGTCTGGAGAATGGAAATCCCCCGGTTCTTCCTGATGCAGCAGCAATATGAATAAAGCGATTTGTTTAACCTTTTCCTCTCATCTGTTCCTCATCCCTACCATTCTACTGACAGATAATTCTCCTGTCTTTGCTACAAACCTGTGTCTGTTTGCAGTAAGTACTGATTTAACTTAAAATAAGGCAGTGATTGTTGCTGTCTGGAGGTAACTGTACTAACCTCGCCCATAGCTGCTGGTCCTCTTCCCACGTTCAGACACAGCCCAGGCCTGTGATGTCCCTGCCTGGCTGTGCCCTGCGGCTCCTCCTGTCCCCACAAGGTGCCTGTCATTGGGTAGAGCTGTCCCAGGCAAGGTTCCAAATACAGATTTTGTTTTGCTGAAAATGATTTACATCCACTGCTGCCTTCTTGTTCTGTTTTTAAAGACTTTTTCTTTCTTCAGGAAAAAAAGTCAATGAAAACTCATGCACTATGTAGAAGGAAAGAGGTCCTAACATGGAGAGTGCTGAAGCTGGAAAGGGCCGTTGGACCTGTTCAAACTGAGCATGTGGTGCCACAAGCACCCTACGCTGATCTAAATGGGAGCTGCTGGTGGGGTGATCTCCTTGTCACTCCAGCCATGCCTCCCGTCAGCTGGGCGCTTGACCTAGAGAAGAAAACTGAAAATTAATCATTTTGAGGTTAGCTTTCAGCCAGTTCAGTTCTGTGATCCAGCTCCCTGTGTAGCTGTGTAAATAACGCTCTTGGCCCAAGGGACATTCCCAGGGGAAATGAGTTTGCCCCTTCTGGGAGAGCTCACAGTCAAGTTGTCTGGGAGTGATCCTGAAAGTGCACCTTGAGAGCAGCCCTGCTTTTTAAGGAAGGGTCGATTTGTCCTTTAAAACTCATTGTTTTGGTGTCTCATGCTGTACTTCCTGGGGGATGTGGATTTTAAAACGGCTTTCTAAGGTAGGCAGTGAGAGCATTTAGAAAGGCTTGGGCTTTAAAGGGGACAAATGGAATCTCTTCTGCCTTGCTGCATTAATTCAGAAAAATCCAAGGAATCCGCCAGTGATTGTTTCACTGGTTGTAAATAGGAAACAATCACCCACAGGGCAACAGGAAGTGCAGGGAGTGGCTGTTGGCTCCGCAGAGATGCTCTGGGAGCTGTCAGTGAAATCAGCCTATACATTTTTGCCTTTACTATCCTTTTGCTATTTTAATAAGTAACTTTGTAAAGGAGGAAACAGTACTTCTCTGTGTAGAACAACAAAAGCATAGGGAACTGCAGCACAAGCTTTCACCAGACAAAACTCCTCCACAGACTCTGTGTATGTTTTACCTTACAGTTTACTGCTTAAGCTCTTCTCTGGAATGCCTGCAGTAGCTCCCGAATTACAACAGAAGGCAGCCTTCAGTCTGAGATTTCCTTGCCCAAATGATGATTCACAACCTACTGCTAATTACCGGAATCTGCCCTGATGTCTGCTCAGTGTCTCTGAGTAGCCCATTTTCTAGGGGATAATAGCCCCTATTCAAAACACAAGCATAAACATTCTGTTTAGGTCAGCTTACGTTTCCTAACAGCCTTGTGGTTGCCACTTGAAACAAGGATAAAAAAAAAAATCCCACGATGTAACAGAAAATTTAGAAAACAGCACAAACTGTTTTCAGAAAGAACAAGGTAATATTAGAGTAAACTCTGGGAAGTTCATGGTATTAATTGCTACAGAAGTTCTTTGCCGGGTTGCATACAGTTTATGGTATTTTGGAGACTTCTTTCCTTGTGAGGGTTGGGATGAGTCTCTCCATTGACTGATTTTCCGTGCTGCAGGTACCAGGGCACGTGCACCAGCATGGACAGGCAGTGGTGGATCTGCCGAGTGGCTTCAGCAGCCGGGTGTGAGGCCAGGCCACGGAGGTCGGGCTGTGGGCCTTTACCCAAGACTGCACTTTCTGGAGAACGCCTTTGCTGAGTGCCATCAGTGCACCCGCACCTAAAACCAGCGAAGGGCTGGCTCCAGTGCTGGAGACACAGGCCACACAGAGGCTCATTTTCTCTTGATTTTATTTCGCTGTTATTTGAGTTTATGTACCCAAAGGGATGTGCTTGTTTTGGTTCTGCTTAGCTTGTTTCTAATGCATGCAGGACTGATTTTGATTTTAAATCAAACTGTGGCCTTCAGCAGAGGCAGTTTGATGAGTTTATCAGGGGCAGTTTCAGATAGACTCCTGTGAATGTAAACTACCTTGGCCCTTGTTCCTGCCAAGGATTGTCTCCTCGCCTGAGACCATCAGGGCTGTGAGCTGGAGCGGCTAAAGAGCAATACACAGTCTTGTTCTGCTTCCCCTGGAAAAGAGGGTGATGCCTCAGTGCAAGAAAGTCGGGGATAGCTGAGAGCGATGGCATCTTAACTCTGCAGTAGTGTTCATCAGAAGCAGCCTCTTGGTTCTCCCAGCACCTTCCCAGAGGAACAGTTTCAGTGGTGCTGGGGTTCAGAGTCACACCCCTGTGGGACGTAGGGAGCAGCGCCCCTGAATGCAGGACCTTGCCTCATCTGCTCAGCTGAGAGCAGGTCCTTGAGCTTTCAGTGGGCAGCTGGGTCTAGGAAGCGAGTAGAAGGCTGAGGGAAGACCCTATCATTCTCTACAACTCCCTGAAAGGAGGTTGGGGGATTGTTCTCTTCTCCCAAGGAAGAAACAATAAGATGAGAGGAAACAGCCTCAAGTTGTGCCAGGGGAGGTTTAGGTTGTACATGAGGAAAAGTTTCTTCCTTGGAAGGGTTGTCAAGGCCTGGAAGAGGCTCCCCAGGGAAGTGGTGGTGTCACCATCCCAGAAGGTATCTAAAAGCCACGCAGATGGGGTGCTGAGGGACATCGTTTAGTGGTGCCCTGGCAGTGCTGGGTTAGTGGTTGCACTTACTTAGTGGTCTTAAAGGTCATGTCCAACCTGAACAATTCTATGATTCTGTTTTCTCAAGGAATGAGAAGGGTTTAAGGAGAAGCGGGAATGATAGAGGAGGTAATTAAAGGAGAAGCCTGGCACAAGAAGCTAGCAAAGGAGTAAGTGTGGCAGAGTGGGAGTGAGGTGCAAGTAGAGAGGGCAGGGGCATGGAAGGAGCAGAGACTTAGCTGACATTGTGGTGATTCTGAAGATTCAATAATTATGTTGGTTCTTTCTGCTGAGCTAGTGTGTGTAGCTGAATAAACACTAATTTTCGTGACTGAGGCTCATGTTTTTTAACAAACCCCATCATGCCTGTGTAATATGGGAGAACTAATTACATCCAAATAACGCTTGCAAAAAACGTGCTTTTCAAAGCATTCTTTGATTTGTTTTTAATCAACTTTATTTGTCTGCTTCTTCTTTTCCCCAGTGAAAATTGTCATCCGAGGGGACAGGAACACTGGGAAAACCACACTCTGGCACCGACTGCAGGGAAAGAAATTTATTGAGGAATATATTCCAACTCAGGAGATCCAAGTCACCAGCATCCACTGGAATTATAAAAGTAAGATGGAAGAGGATGGAGGGAGAGACAGTCATGGGGGGTAGAAATTCCACCGCAGCATCATTCGCTTCTTTCTTCTGTGTCTTCCTGGGATATAAAATGGTCACTCTTGTTGTTTTAATTTATTATTCACAGTTTCTCATTCAAGTTTTTAGTAACTTTACCCAGAAACTATATGTTATAAATGCTAAAGAGTGGTGCTTTGTAAACCACAATTCAAGGGAAATGTTTACTAGGTGATCTGAAAGATTTGAAATATTTGCGATACACTTGACTTGTTAAAAAGAACAGGGTTAGCATGGAAATCTGTCTGTGAGGCTCACCCTGCGTTTGGTGTTACTCTGTTGTGTGGAAGTTAATAGCATGATGCAAACGAGTCTTTTACTGATTAAAATATAAAGAGCAACTGGGTAAGGTGATGTTTTAAAAATGATTGTAGTACTAATAGGTCGAGGCTGACTTACTGAGGCACAGAAGTATCTTATCAGTAGCTTTTTTTTTAAGTGCTTGTTTGAGTCTGAGAGATGAGGTGTGAATTTTTTTTACTTTCCCCATCTGCTCTGGCAGTATAAAGTGGCTCTGAAAGCCCCGGATCTCGCCTGGAGAAGACTCTGCAGGCACTGGAATTGCATAAGGCTGTGATTCAACAGTGCATTCAGTCCAGCTTTTGGGTTCCGAATCAAAAATGCCACAGCCTTGTGGGGTGAACCACTGATCCAGTATGAACTTGCTCTGTAAGACTAATTTTGCTTTGATCAAAAAAGACCAGCAGTTAGTTTGCCATTATCGGACATTGTCCCTCTGCACCACTCAGCCCTTCTGTTGAATCAAGAACTCTCTGTCTCCTCACAGCTGGAAAAATACCCCATGCTGTTTAGGTGAGCACCAAATTGGGTGCTTTGTCTAATTCACCAATCAGATTTGCGTTACCGGATGATACTGTGATGCATAAGTCTTGTGATGATCACGGAGCCGTAGGGTGTGTTCACCAGCAGTCAGCCTTGGAACAGTGCTCCCTTGATCTTGGTTGCCTTCTTCACAGTCTTCAGCGCAAGGAGGGCGAGCACATACTGCTGTTGTACGGTCACAGTGAGCTAGTAACCAGAGTTCTGGAGACTCTCATGCCCTTATGAAGACAGGCCTCCACATGACTCAGCTCTCTCTTGACAAAGGTTGAAAAAGTTTGTAAGGGTAGATGGTTCTGATTTGCCTTGGGTGTGGGAGAGAAACAGATCACAGAATCACGGAATGGTGGAGGTTGGAAGTGACCTCTGGAGATCGTCTCGTCCAACCCCCCTGCTAAAGCAGGCACACCTAGATCAGGTTGCCCAGGATCGCATCCAGGCAGGTTTGGAATCTCTCCAGAGATGGAGACTCCACAACCTCTCTGGGCAGCCTGGGTCAGGCTCTAGCACCCTCAAAGGAAAGAAGTTTTTCCTCATGTTCAGATGAAACTTGCTGGGTTCTAGATTGTGCCCGTTGCCCTTTGTCCTGTCGCTGGGCACCACTGACAAGAGAGTAGCCGAATCCTCTTGACCCCCACCCTTTAGGTACTGATCAGCATTTATCACATCCCCTCTTAGTCATCTCTTCTCCAGCCCCAGGGCTCTCAGACTTTCCTCAGCGCAGAGATGCTCCAGTCCCCTCAGCGTCTTCACAACCTCTGCTGGACTCTCTCCAGTAGTTCCTTGTCTCTTTTGGACTGGGGAGCCCAGAACTGGACACAGTACTCCAGATGTGGCCTCACTAGGACAGGGTAAAGAGAGAGGAGAACCTCCCTCGACCTGCTGGTCACGCTCTTCTCAATGCACCCAGGAGACCATTGGCCTTCTTGGCCACAAGAGCACACTGGTGGCTCATGGCTAACAAGGTCATCCTTGCTTAGGGCAGCTAGTGGTTTTCTGTCATTCAGGATCTGATGTTGCTCTAAGCCTGATGTCACGGCTTTTCAGGTTCTTTCATGGGACTCGCCATGAGACCGTGGTGCAAAGGTGTGCCTGTGAGCTTCTGCATTTCTTCCTAAAGTATCTCTGGTTTGGGTGCCGTCTTCCTGATGTTCTGCCCATCAGCTGGCCCAAGGGTCATGTCCAACTGTGGTGTTCATACAGTGGTGTTCCCCATCTGCAACAAACCCTCTGGCCTGTTGGATTTTAGCTGCGGCATCCTTCCCCCACACTCCTCTTAGAATATCAGCACATCGGTTATTGATGTGTGAACACAGAGCTTACAAGTTGTTTGGATGATGGAAATTATCAGAGCTTACAAGTTGTTTGGATGATGGAAACTATCTCCAGAGTGCAACCTGAATGCTTCAGCCTAACCACACTTAGATCAGTGTAAGAAATCAAATATCTCTTTTTTAGATACCCAGGCCTAAAGAGTGCACCGACTCTTAATTGTGGTTTTCTGCAATACCAGGTAAAAACTTCAGAGTTCTGTTTCCTCTCTAATCAGCGTGGGTGATACAAGTGCTGGTTGTAAATACAGCCTGGGAGCCTGGCTTTGGATTCCGCAGGGGCTTTTTCATACCTGATTGGTTTTGTGTACACAAAGAGGGATGCAGGGCGCATGCATACAGGGTTTTGGATCTGTGCCAAAAGGTGTCTGCAGAAAGACCCACTCCTCTCATGTTTCTGCATATTTTATGGACTGTGTGTTCGCTTCCTGAGCTGGGGCTCACACGCTGGCTTTTTCAACATGGATGCAGTCCTGGGGCAGAAAACAGCCACACATGAGGCTGGCATTTGCTGTGTGTTGATAACTACAGGTGTGTTTGTTATTTTAGCGCGCAGCTCTGACATTTATGTGATGTGTTCCCGTAGAACTTGCAGGTTGGCATTGACAGCAATATGTACACACGGTGATGGACTGTTCTCAAGGTGAAGTGTTGCCAAGCTAGTCTGGAAGGCTACACGTAAATTGTACCTTTCAAATGTTTCTTTTACATTGTATTCTTAGTAATAATTCCCAGCAGTAGAGGAAATTCTCCACTGACCTTCTTAAGACTTGTTTTAAAAAAATACCCTCTTTTAAAGAGCATTGTAAGGTGTGTTTCCTGCTGTGGAAACTTTCCATCCAAGACGGGCGATGTGAGCACTCTGAGAAACTGGCTCAGGTCTGGTTACCGCCCTGTTGGCTGAGGTGATCTGTAGAGGAAGAATGAAGTTTGCTTTTCCTGTGATCATGCTCTCAAGCTACCTTGAGCAAACATTATGAGGTAGTTGGAAGCAAATATTTAGAGATGTTAATTAAATCGCTGTCAAATATTGAAGGATTCTTTACATTGCCTGGTATTAGAATTACGTTTTAGATGTGGAACATACCTTGTCATATCTTCAGACATTTTATACTAGAGCAATGAATGAAGGTTGAGGAATTGGGAGTTATTTCTTCTTACTCAGGATGAACAAAATTACTTTTCTGTGCTGATTATCTCTGTAGCAGGTATTTGTAATTTTTGTGTCCAAGTAAGGAGTTTCCATTCCTGACCCTGTTGAACACTTTTTTAGATGGTGCTAGTCACTGCTTTTCTTCTCTGGCAGTCTCAGAAAGGGAGTATGAAATAAAAATCGGCAAATGCTTGTGTTCAGATCCTTTAAATGCTTCATAGATGGGTGTGAGGAATGGCAGAGCTGCTCTGCTCTGTAGGATTTGTGGTCATAGAATCACAGAATGGTTTAGGTTGGAAGGGACCTTAAAGATCATCTGATTCTAACCCCCCTGCCATGGCAGGGACACCTCCCACTAGACCAGGTTGCTCAAGGCCCCGTCCAACCTGGCCTTGAACATCACAGTGTTGGGGCATCTACAGCCTCCCTGGGCAATCTGTTCCAGTGTCTCACCACCCTTATAGTGAAGAACTTCTTCCTTGCAGCTAGTCTAAATCTCCCCTCTTCCATTTTGAAGCTATTACCCCTCGTCCTATCACTACAAGCCCTCATGAAAAGCTCCTCCCTAGCTTTCTTGCAGGCCCCCTTCAGATACTGAGGCTGGGTCCAAAGCATGTGAAGTGAATCATGTAATTGCATGAGAGTAAAGATGTCTGAAGGCCTGTGAATTCCTGGTGATGAACCCACCTATAAAGCAATGGTTCTTCTTTTTAAAGGAGCTTTCTTGAAGTTGGAGGCTTCTTGCACCTCTCCATTAGTTTCTGGGAGAGGTCTTAGTGTGCCACTGGCTACAGAGTACTTGGCCAAATAACCGCTGAGTACAGGTCTGTTGAGTGGTCTGGTCCATGGTTTATGCCAATCCAAGTTCTAGAGATAGTAGAATGAACTGGCACTCATTTTGCTGCAGCTTGCCTTCCAAAGCCGCTCAGGTGGAATATTGCTGTGTGTGAGTCATACCTGAGCCAACACAGCAGCACTCAAGTAATTGTCCTCTTGTGCGCTCAGGAATGAATCTGGTGGTGAAAAGGAAGAACTTACTGGCAATGAGCTAGCGGGAGCCCTGGTGCTAACAGGAAAAAAAACGTGGAGAAATGGTTTTCTTGGATCTGGTGCAGTCAGTTTCTTTGTGGAATTCTGTGCTTCCCCTTAGATGAAAAGGGGTAGAGCAGGTCTTTGTGGGTCAGACGTTCAGCTCCTCAGCTATCTGGGAGTGCTGCTGCTCAGCAAGATATCAGTCCTGTAGAAATACTCAGCAAAATAAATCTTAACTGAGGGTGCATTTGGTGTTAGGGTGAGGAGGTGAAGATCTCTAGAGCTCAGGAGCAAAGTCCCAGTGCTAGGTACCGGGTCACCTCCTAGAAGAGCACTGTATGTCATCCTAAGGCTTACTTTTCTGAAATGGGGTTCCAGGTTCTCCGCAGAAGCCCCCTGTTAATGTGCTTGCATGCTGCTTCACTGCCCAGCGGAAGAGGACCTGGGGGTGTGGGTTGACAGGCAGCTCAATATAAGCCAGCGCGTGCCCAGGTGGCCAAGAAGGCCACCAGCATCCTAGCTTCTGTCAGCACTAGTGTGACCAGCAGGACTAGGGCAGGGATCATCCTGCTGGACTCAGCACTGGTGAGGTTGCCCCTCAAATCCTGGGCTCAGTTTTGGGCCCCTCACTCCAAGAAGGACATTGAGGGGCTGGAGCATGTCCAGAGAAGGACAGCAAAGCTGAGGAAAGGTCTGGAGCACAAGTGTGGTGAGGAGCAGCTGAGGGACCTGGGGATGTTGAGCCTGGAGAAAAGGAGGCTTGGGGAGACCTTCTCGCTCTCAACAACTCCCTGAAAGGAGGTTGGAGCCAGGTGGGGTTGGTCTCTTCTCCCGAGGAACAAGCAACAGGACAAGAGGAAACAGCCTGGGAGGCTGCCCAGGGCAGTGGTGGAGTCGCTATCTCTAGAGGCATCTAAAAGCTGTGGAGATGTGGTGCTGAGGGACATGGTTTAGTGGTGACCTGGCAGAGTTGGGTTAATGGTTAGTCTTTATGATCTTAAAGGTCTCTTCCAACCAAACGATTCTGTGATGCTTCTGGAAAGAACAAGCAGCCTTCTGGAGTCCTCCCGTGCCTCTGTCAAGTTTGCCATCTGAGAAAGGAAAACATCTGTCTTTTGCAGAAGAACTTGACTGTTGAAAGGTGCCAGGACTGACTTTGCTGGTCTGTCTGTCCCCTTGTCCTTCAGGGACAGCAGTGGCACTGCCAGGGGCACACCTCCACTAGTGATCTGTGTCCCAGCACCTGCAGGGTCCCAGCGCACCCAGCCCACATCCCAGGAGCCTCTGCTGTGGCAGCGCCCAGGTGTCACCCCTGCCCACCCTGATGGTCTGTGGAAGTACTCGGGGTCAGAATTCATTTGGGCAGCGTGATGGTGCGAGCAGAGGTGATAGCACCGTGGGCTGCTGTACGTGGGGGGTGTTTCCAGTTCCACCAGAGCCCAGGATGCACTGGCTGGGCTGAGCCAGGGCAAGTCTCCTGTTCGTCCTGTGCAGAAGAGAAGAGGGAGTTGCTGTGAGGAAAAACAGAGGTTGGTTTTGCTTCATGCATAAATATAAAAAGATCTTTCTCTGGAAGCAGAGGATCAAAGTTTTCCTTTATTCATAATCCGTCTTTACAATATTTTGAAACATTTCCGTTAAGCCAACAGTGAATTCTTCAGAGGAAATGTTTCCTGGCTTGACATTGACACTTAGCTAAACTCCCATGCCGTCCTATGAGATTCGTTTCTGCTCTGAGGCATTTATCCCCCTATTCCATTGCTTTGTGCTCAGAGCTGCTCCAAGTACAAGCTCTGCTTTGTAGCTGCAGCATTTCCAAAAAGCAGCTGTTTCTTGGAACAGCTTCCTGAAGATCAGACCACTCGTTTGGATTCAACAGAAGCAATGAACCAAAGCCTCCCGTCCCTCGTGCTGTCTGGTTGAGCTGCTGGCCGTCAGGTCCAGCACTGGCATCTCTGCAGTTAGAGTTTTGCTTCAGATTTTAGCAAATCAAATCAATGTTGCTGCTTATAATTTGCTTATGTCGCAGCTCATTAAGAGGCAAGATTGCTAGTAATACCTTATTTTTCACAAAGTGAGACTTGAAATTTGCAGGGATAATGGATTTCTGTAGCTGCAGGACTGTCTGCACTGTTTGTCGTGTTCACATGAAAATGTTATTAGTAAAGTTGATCTTCCTTAAATATGTAGAATTATACAATAATTTAGGTTGGAAAAGACCTTTAAGATCGTCAAGTCTAACTGTAACCCTACTCTACCAAGTGCGCTGCTGAACCATGTCCCTCAGCTCCACATCTACAGGGCTTTGAAACCACTCCAGGGATGGTGATTCAACCACTGCCCTGGGCAGCCTCTTCCACTGCCTGACAACCCTTTCAGTGAAGAAATTCTTCCTCATGTCCAACCTAAATCTCCCTTGGCACAACTTGAGGCTGTTTCCTCTTGTCCTGTCACTTGTTACTTGTCAGAAGAGCCCAGCACCTACCTCTCTACAACCTTATTTCAGATATTGGTCAAGAGTGAGAAGGTCTCCCCTCAGCCTTTTCTTCTCCATACTAAACAGCCCCAGTTCATCAGCAGCTCCTCGTAAGATGTGTTCTCCAGGCCCTTCATCTTCATTGCCCTTCTATGGACCTGTGTATATTCCTGTTCTTTTGGTTGTACGCTTATAGACCAGGCTACATTCTCCAAATTAAATGTGTGTCTCTTTTGAAAGAATGTGGAAACCTCTGTATCTGAAAAGAATCTACACAAAGTATTTGTAACATGCTTCAAATGGAAAATCAAGGTAGGAAACCTACCTATCACTGAAGTCACTAGGAGTCTGTAAGAAGTTCTTTAGATAGCACAGTTTTCCTGCACAACTTGGACCTTCAACAGTGGGCCTCTTGGTTATGTTTGGGCTTTAACTCACTCAGGCATTACTTTTCTTTTTAATCTTGTCTGTTACTTTGACAACGTTGGCTTTGGCTCTTGGTGGTGAGCGTTGAGTGTTGGTCATTTTATTAAAACCATCTTCTAACACCTTGTGTTCTTGTGCTTTTAGCCACTGATGATATTGTTAAAGTTGAAGTCTGGGATGTAGTTGACAAAGGTAAGATTTTAAACTTCATTTCTAATGGAGATTCATTGTTCTTTCTCAATTGTAATTAAAAACTTGCATGGAATTCAGAAGTACCTTCTACTTTAGGAAAACATCTGCACTTACGTTTTTTCAAGTGAGTGGCTGTTACTTCCTGAAAAAATATGGAAAGGGGAGAAGAGTTGTATGCTAGAGCCCATTATTTGGAATCTGGACTTTGGCTCAAATCCAGTATTCAGCAGCAGTTGTTTCGAGTGCTCTGTGACAGATGGAATAGCCCTGCTGCTCAGTGTATTCAGATTCACTGCACTTTATAATGAACTTTACCTTCCCTCCTTTATAGTTTTATATTTGTTTAGACAGCTGCTGAGTTCTTTGTTGTTTATGAAAGTTCTCACCGAGCTGTTTTTTAAAGGGTTGCTATTGTTAAATTGCTAAAATGTTATCTGCAGTGAATAATGTATGCAGGAGGGAAGGATAAAAGAGACACAAATTACTTACATTCGCTGAGGATGGAAAATGCAATATATTTAATCCAAAATCTGTTCTAGGTGCTTAGCCCAGGAAAGTATTCTCATGTATAAATACATTTTTCATTAGTTTTCAATTTTTGTCAGAGTATAAAGTTCTATTTTTAAAAAAATAAAACCAAAACATATGTGAGAACACAGTCTGGCTGCAGTGCAAATCTGAAAGCAGTGGGATCTGTTGCTGGCCGGAGCTGGGGTTCGGATGTAAACCTTTCCAGCCCATTCTGGAGCCCCAAATGCAGATATGATATTGTTTGGCTTTTAAGAGGCGTTTTGTACCATCCAGGCTCCTGGTTTAAAGTGCAAGTACGGTCAGGAAAGCAGCTCTGCAAGTGAGGATCTCTTGCTCTGTGGGTTATGCTCCTGGTTTTTGTGTTTGTTGGTCAAATCTGTTGACCACAGTCACTGAAACTTTACACTTGTATAATTTGTCTGCTGCTGCCATTCCTGCAGCGTCGGCTGGAGTCTGTGCTGGCACACACTGCTCAGCAGAACGGCGCCTGAGGTGCCCCAGCTCTGCTGTACCCCCTTACACGTGCGTCAACTCTGAAAAATAAGGAGAGAAGTACAATAGGGAGTGGGAAAAAGGGAGAAATGTAATTTTTCATGTTAGCTAAATTGTATTTAAAATAGTAGAAAAGGTAATTAAAGCTAGCCACTTTTGATTCAGCTGCTCCATTAGAGCCTTTAGGTTAAACTTGAGCCTGTAATTTTTTTTAAACCCCAGTTTTCACAGTGTAGGCGACCCCTTACTTAGGTCAGAGTCACTGCTGAAGTCAGTCTGATTACGATTTGGCTTTCAGATCCTGGGATAACATGTGCAGGGCTGGAGTCTGAGCAAAACATCTGTTTTCTTGCTGCCTTGCAACTTTGGTATGAAAAGATAGATAATTTGAGAATCATGTAGTTCCAGCATTTGTTTCTGTGAATAGCTTCTCTGAGCAGACTCTTCTCAACTTGAGCCTTGTCATTTTTTTGGCAAAACGGATGGGATTTGGTATGTGCAGATGTTGATAACAGCTCGTCTGATACTGCTTTCATTTCAGAGAGTGGAGCATGTGTTAGAAATCTCAAGGGACTCTCTTCTCTCCACTTTGTATTCTTCTGAAATAAAACTCTTTCTGTTAAGATCCCTAGTTCTGGACTACAGATATGTATTGTTATGTAATCAAATGTATTTCATCAATGCAATGTAAAAATTCAGGTCATCACGATGTGGGAAAATCAAACCCTTTCCTATTTTCATAGCATTGCGGATTCATGATAAGTACAACGTGCAAATTAACTATTAAGAGCTTGCCTGTATCTAACTTTCATCTTAATGTTCTCTCATGACATTTTTGTTCTTCCTTCTCTATGCTCAGGACAAAAAATCCTCCTGCGTGATGCTTTGGGTGAGAGTGACACTAATCTAGACCTAGACCTAGTGAAGTGCCCAGTGCTGCTGCAGCGTAGTGCTGACAAGACCCGATCCTGCTCCTTTCCCTTGCCTACCAGATCCTGGCTAATGTGCACAGTTAGAGTTGTGTAGAACGCTGCATTTATCAGGCGGGGTTTGAAACTGCCAAAAATGCATGTTCTGAACACTCATTTCAATATATATCGTTTCCCAGGCTACATTTTTTTGCCAGTGTTTCCCCATTTTGGAAGAAGTGCTTCTTGGTAGAGAAAATTAGGAGATTACGGTATTCAAAAATTATTTGACAGCCTGATGCAGGAATGTAGCTAGGCTGTCCAAAAGATGTACTCACAGAGCGCAGTTTTCAGCTTTAGTCTTGTAAAGCAGCTTTGGCCTCTGCCCCGCTACGGGGTGCTGCTGTTCTTCCTCTCTCTGCACAAACGTGCACAGGAGGATTTGGGGACACTTCATAAGTTGCACCCTGAAAAACTTCATGTACATCTTGGCACTGAAGTTAAGCGTGGTTTTAGGACACAGTGTTTCTCCTCGTGCTCACAGCAGTGTGCCCCCTCATCTGCCTTGGCAGACGGGGAGCACCTCTCAGCGTGCTTTGATTTTTCTCTCCGGACTGGTTCAGGAGAGTCAGCTCTGTTGGCCCTGCCTGGCTGCTGCCTTGGAGTCGTTTGTGTAGCCCAGGGATGTTAAGTTGGAAGTGTGGGGAGATTTGTTGTGAAAGCTTCAAGCTTGAGAGGTCGGTCCATGTGCAGGGGGCTGGCAGCTGTGACACTCTACTGCTCCTCTCACCTTTTCCTTCACTCTCCGGGATTTCTTGTTTTTAATGTGCAGACTCTCAGGAGTGTGGATTCCCTGCAGCCTGTTCTTGTTCCCTTGGGCCTGCTGAGAGAGGGGCTCCATTGTGTAATGATGCCGTTGTTAAAATCTTAACAAGTAGAGCTTTCCCCCAGCTATGCACTATATTGAGTTTTGTGCAGTGTGTAGTAAACACCGTCTCCTTTGCTGCCCTCAGAACAAATAGAACATAGGAAAGGTATCTCTCAGCAAAACTCAGTCCTGACTCATCTTCCTGGCTTTGCAGCAACTTGTGTAACTACTGCAGGCCATAAAGCTGTAACGGATCCTGAATGCAGAGAAGCCGCTTGAATGCAGGTGACTCCACAACACTTCAGTCTCCTGCTGTGTTTGGTTCCTGCATCTTTTCCCATATGCTCACTGAAGGGATCAAATAATATTTTTTTACTGTTCCCCCCCCAGACAGGTTAAACTCTTTCCCTCACCCTGGCGATTCCTTTCCTCTCCCTGCCCCTTCCCCTCTCTTCCTCCCAGAGATGTGCTGTGAGGAGGAGCAGAGATGAGAATTACTATTTCTGTTATTTTCAGATGCCGTAAGTTAGATAAGACTGGGGGTGCAAATATTCTAGACGTGTATTGTTGAGTGGTGGCCAGAAGCATCTCCCTTGCACCGTGGGCAGCATTTGTTGGCAAGCTGTACTGAGTCCTTGCTGCCCTGCAGCAAAACTGATGGTACTTAGAGGTGCAGAGGCTCTCGGGCGCTGGTCACGAGCCCAGCCTTCTGGGTTCAGTAGCAACTGTTCTGTGCGCTCAGGGGCACTGCTGCAAGGTTACCTGGTTTCAGCGTTGCTGTTACGCCTGCTAACAACGAGCAGTCGTTGTTCTAGGTAGAGAAGCTGAGCAATCGCAACGTGAAGACCTTGGCTTCCTGACTGAGCTCCTGGATGACACACCAGCGCAACCTTTAATACAAGACCTCGTCCATAGAAAAAAACAGTTTTCATGGTGCACTTGAGTTTGCAGGCTGAATTGCATCTTTTCACTACATACATCTGGGCTTTTTCTGGCTCGTCCTGCAGTTTTGGTTCCAAAAATAGACATGGTGCATGAATATGTGCACACATGCGCTTTTCAGCTCTGGTGCTCCTTTCTAGCTGACCTCCTTTACAGCAGTGATGAGTATCGTGTAAGAATACTACTCATTCCTCTTCATACACACATAAAGCCATAAGCAGGGAGAGGCGTGTGAGTCTGATATTCTCAAAGCATTGGATGTAAACGTGTCCAGGTTGGAAAGACACCTTGATTGCTCAGGGCAGGAGGAGCCATGAAGAGTGCTTGCGGTTGCCTGGGCTTCTGTTTTAATAGCTAGAAATTCAGGTCATGTCAAGCGTCATTTAGCAGTAACTGCAGAAATAGCGCTGGTTTGACATTCAGAGAAGCCACACGAATGCCACTGGCTTGAAATGAATTTAATTGAAGTGGGAGATGGCATGCGTGTCGTAGAGAGCCCACACCTTCAGTTGTGCTGGGGAAAACCTGAGCCCATCCTTGGATCCTCCAGGGAGACACGTGGCATGAATGGGGAAGGATCAGGATTAGTGTTTCTGCTACTTTCAGATGCCAACAGTAAGAGGACATGAGGGGACAGACATTTTGCAGTGATGCAGAGGAGCACCCCCCAGACGCTGTCAGGGTGTAGGGACTGCAATCTCCTGCTGTACCTGCAGCATTAGAACTTCCCTGAGTACTCCTGTATTTCAGAACTATTTATCCTTAACTTGTGTGCTATTTTGTAACTATTTATCCTTAACTTGTGCGCTATTTTGTAACTATTTATCCTTAACCAGTGTGCAAAAAGAATGAAACACTTTGTTTCACATGCTGCATCTGGCAGAAGCATGAGTTGTGCAAGTAGTTGCTCCATGTTAATCAACAGTTGTATATTTGGCAGAAGCTATTTTGGTCCCTAGTGCTGCAGAGTCTTTTAAAGAGTCGATGGGAGGTTGTTTTGTAGGTGCCAACACATTCTGCTGTCAGTGATGCGAGGAATTTCTAGAAATTATGAGAAGGAATTCCAAGTCTCTGCCGTTGTGATTTAGATAACTCGGCACTATTTAGACTAGGAAAATACGGAACAAAGTTAATTCAGAAGTGCAGTTTTAATTGCTGTCAGTAACATCTAGAAGATACTTGGGCCCTGTAGAACATGCTGCGGGGTTAGTCGTTGTGCAGTGCTCATCCTCGTAAGACTCTGGACACTGCTGGACATAGATAGAGCTTAAACAATATCTGGGGAGCAAGGATAGGGTTTTTTCATGGTGTCTGCACTAAACTTCTTTGGCAGTAGGTGAAAGAGGATGTCCTCACTTACATATTGAGATCCTAGCCATCCCTTGTGCCGAGTGCCTACACCAGAACATCACGTTAGCTGGCTGCTGCTCTGCTGATCGTAGGTACAGGCAGATGGTGTCGTCTTCTCTGCCTGCTGTGGTTGGAGGCTTTAAGATTTGGAAATGTGATTGCAGTGTAACTGATGGAATGAAAAAAAATTAAGGAATGTTTAAAAACACCTACTCCTTTTCTGGAGGTGCTGAGTCAAATGGCAGCGGTGCTTTAAAATGTCAGTTTGTGAACTTATCCAGTGCTTATTGAGGCTTTGAGAAAAGGCAGAAGTCTCAGGGGGTCTACCCTTTAGGTACAAGGGCTGTATTTTAGCATGTGCCTTAGAGGAAGCAGATGAGTTGGAGAGAAACCTGTAGATCCCTCCAGATGGGATTGTGACGGTGGGACTGCACGGCAAGTCTCTACAGTAGGTTTCTAGTTTCATCTCCGAGTGTTCAGCCTGTTGCCTCTTGCGCTTCCCTGTGAGCTTAATCACTTTTGCCTGTCCTCTAGCTTCTTTGTGTGCGTGTGTCTCTAGAGCGTGTGGCTTTGGATGGTGCCTCTGGAGGATTTCCTTTCTGCTGGTGATGACCAGACCTGACCCTGTGGCTCTGGTCTGTCACGTGTGTGTGGGCTGCTTCTCCTCTACTTCTGCACAGCCCCCTTGACACTGTTTATTTGATTTCACTCAGTTTTCCCCTTGGATAAGTTCTATATTTTGGCTGTTAAGTTCTCATAGTCTCCTGCCACCCCTTTTTTTTGGTCACAAGGCAGCCCAGAGCACCCTTTGGGCTCTGAGATCACGACTGTTTACAAGACTGCGTGCTTCAGATCAGTGACAGATCAGCGGCAGAGCATCGCTCAGGAAGGCTGTGTATCTACTTGTGCAGCTCAGTCATAGCAGCCCCACCAGCTTTTGCTTCTTCAACGCTAAGGCCCGCAACAAATCAGCTTCTCTCTGGTCAGGAAGTGCACCGAACCCAGTATTATTCAGTCATCATGATTTTATACTGTAAAGAGCATGGTTTAAGCCACCCCAGACTTTATTCCAGTTCATCTTTGAATTAGACCAGCCGGTGTCCTTGAGCAGGGCAGCATGCCTGTCGCCCGTCCCCCCTCCTCATTCCCCATGCTTATAGTAGAAGTTGTATCTGCTTTAAGGTCATGTTCAAGATACTGTGGCCCTGCCCAATGTAACGCTTCTTTTTTTTCTTTCTTTCTTTTTTTTTTTCAATTCTTTTTAAGGAAAATGCAAAAAACGAGGAGATGGTTTGAAACTGGAAAATGACCCTCAGGAGGTGAGTCACCTTGACAGCGGATGTCTGCCTCTTTGTGGGAGGCCTCTAGTTCACCTTTGGTCCATGGAGAGCAAGTTCTATATTTGTTTCTGCTTTGAGGATGGCCTGGCAGGCGGATGAGGGGCAATGCAATCCTTGATGCTCTTCACTCTTTTGCTTGTTCATTTTATCCCTTTGCCTGCTGTTTTTCTTCCTGCCCTGTGGGAATGACTGCGCCCCAGGTGTTTACTCGTAGCTTTGTACCTGTCTGCACATGGGCAGTGGCAGGAAGTCTTTTTGTAATGGACTTCTTGTGAAACCTGAAGAAGTCACTTGATGCCACGCTCTCTGGCTGCTCCTTAAAACTAGGCTAACGATTACCTTTTAAGACCCTTTGAAATCTAGAGGAGGAAGGGGCAATAGAAGCGCTGCCTAGCATGTAAAATAAACAGACTGGCTTCCTCAGACTCCTTGTGCAAATGTGTCTCCTTTGGATCTCCTACTGTAGAACAAAGTGCTATATGGGAGACCATCCTACCACATTCCCCAAACCACTTTTGAGCTGCCAGTGCACTTTCATGGCATCTCTTTCAAAAGATGAACAATTTTTATCCTCAGGAAAAATGAAGTTTAAAGGCCCCTGATCCCCTGACCTCTGCCACAGGTCTTAAAGAACTTTATTTGCTCCTGTGTCAGTGCCCTTTGGGGCTCAAGTGCACAGATGCTGCTCTGGGATCGCTCCATAAGTGCTTTGTTGAAATGATGGGAAAGGCAGCGTCACTGATACGCAGAGAGCTGAGCACTCACTTTCTGGGGATGGATCAGGGCACTGAAGAGTTAACTCTTTACCACAGTAGCAGTCCTGCTCAATCCGTGCTTTCAGATGAGGAGAATTTTCTTTTCAAATATTATCCTGTGGGAAGAAGCCGTTATGAGAGCAGCTATCGCAGCTGCTGCTTCCTGCACAAACGTGGGTGCCTTTCCCACTCCTGGGAAGTGAGGGAGAGTTGTTCCATAGGCACAAAGTGCAGCAGGAGCCTTGGAGGTTGAGTTGTGACCACTCTGCAGCATGCAGAGTCCAAATGATGAGAAGCAAACAGGTACTAATAAATACTTTCAACTGTGCATAGGAGAAACTCAGTAGAAACTACGTCCTGGCTTTATATACCAGAAGTGTTAGAAGTACAGTCAGTATTTGGGTCAGCAAAGATCTGAAATGGGAGCAGTGTCTTCTGTCCTCCATCCTGTAGCAATCTGGGATTCTCTTGCCAATACAGGGTTTGGGGGCCCAGGGGAAGGAGGTGAGGGTGGGTTTTAGCATTTGCTGTTAGACATGGTTTTGTCAGAGACTGTCAGGAGCTTCGCATCCTGCTCCTGTGTTATTCAGATACCTGCGAAGCACCAGGTATCTTCCTTAAATGATGATGATGTGAAATCCACAGATAACTCTTATAGTGGCGGTCACTTTAGAAAGTTTGCCTATTCCGAAAGCCTGAAATTGAATGGAATGACTTACTGCTTCTTTGCCTTTGTCTCCTCAGGCAGAGTCAGAAATGGCTCTGGATGCAGAGTTCCTGGATGTCTATAAAAACTGCAATGGTGTCGTGATGATGTTTGACATCACCAAACAGTGGTAAGACATCTTCAGCAGCTTGCACCGTGTGATTCTCGCTTGTTTAGCAAAAACAAATGCCTTCTAGAACTCTCGAGTCCCCGTGGGGCCGTGGAGTTGATAACCAGCCTAATGAGTTGGAGCAAGCTTGTATGGCTTTATCTTCCGACATGTCTGTTAATACACCCCTCTCCTGGGCTTGTTTCAAACGAGTGCTCTCCCCTTGGGCTTGTGTGCTGCAGCTTCTGATACGCTGCTCTCTGAGCCTTGGTAATTAGTGTTATTACGGGTGCCAAGTAAGCCGGGCGTGTTACAAAGCCCCGCTCTTCTGCGCACAAGGGAAAGGGATATGCTAGTGAGAAATTCCCAGGAAGACTGGAGTTCTTGTAAGGATGATTTAGAGGCCTGAGGTTGCATTACTGTACAGAAATAATGAACTGTTCATCCTGCACATCTGCTGAGGAGGGTGAGGCACGTGGAAGCTAGAGTGGAAAGAGGAGGTGGTGAGAGCTCCTGCTTTACATTTGCACGTGTGTTTGATGGGTTTTCTGTGAGCTCACTGACAGCTGAAGGGAGGGAATCCTTTTCTTCTGCTGACCCCATGCAGGAGCTGGGAGGTTGCTGGTGGAAGTGGATTATTGAACTTGTCAAGTTGGTTTTGAATAAAGAATGACACAAACGTATTTACAGTTAATGTCTTTCTCTGAGGGGGAGAAAGAAGCCACAGTCTTGGAAGGATTTTGGAAAAAAAAAATGCTTACTTTTTTTTTTTTCCTGTGATTTGTGCATGACACTGCTCACGGAACGATGTTTCCCACTCATCTGCCTGTGTCTGTCTCTCCTGCGGTGAAGGACATTTAACTATATTCTGAGGGAGCTTCCTAAAGTGCCGACCCACGTCCCAGTGTGCGTGCTTGGGAATTACCGAGACATGGGGGAGCACCGGGTCATCCTGCCTGGCGATGTGCGGGACCTCATCGACAACCTGAACAGGTAGGATGGCACCACAGTCCCCAGGCAGGGCAGCAAACCTCGGCCGCTCTCCGTCATCAACCGCAGACGTCTGTGTTGTTGCTGTGTTCACATCTCGGTCATCCTCAGACCCTGCCCAGCGTTTGAGCTTTCATAGCTCTGAGTCTCCCATGCAGCAGCTTGCACAATGAGCTCTTTTTCCTTTGGTTTAGAAGCCTGCTCTGGGCAGATGTAGCTGCATTCCCGAGAGCAGTGAGTGCCTGCCAGCATGTGCCTTTCAGAAGTACCTTTCCTAGGAAGTCATCTTCTTTCTGGATAGTCCTGCTCTTGTGAAAGAATCCTCTCCCTGCAGCACAACTGTTCTCTACTCCAAGCACTTCTGCTACCAGAGAGCCAGCTAGCGCAGCTGTCTTCCTTGCTCTTCCTCTGAGAGCAGCCCCACACAGTCATTACTGGGCACAGCCAAGCTGCGGTGCCTCCCGTGCTGGCCAGGCATGATCGTCCCTTACGCAGAGATCTGAGACTCTGTTATTTAGTATAAAATATTATTTGTTGTTCGGGATTCAATAGATTTTACCATTTTGTGTGGTATATGTTTCTAAGGCATTTTTTCATTTCCCTGGTCTCTTATTTGTTTGTGCCTGTGTTAGGCACTCCAAAATGGTATCGGTTCTAAGGCTTGACTCCCTAATGGAATCATTGCTTTACAAATTCGTCTTTGTGACTCAGCTGTTTAATGCCTGCTGCTGATGCTTGGGACTTGATGTAGGTCTGTTTGTGGTTCTAAACCAAAACCTCCACTGAGAAATGAACAGCTGTGCGGCTGTGAAACCCCCGGGTTAGTGAACCACCAGCCCAGTGTCCTGACACAGTATTTCTTAGTCTGCCTGACACTGCAGCACAACAGCAGCCACGTTCTGCCACCCTTCAGGAGGAACAAAGTGTGAATTTTGTCTGTAAACAAAACAACGCGTCCCTGGCAGAATGACCCGCTAGCCTACATGTGGGGATCGAGGGCTTGGCTTGGAAAGGAGGGTTGTTCATGGTGTGGAGCTCAGGAAGTGTCTCTGTGTATGCAGTTCGTGTCCTTTGTACAGCTGTCTTCTCTCTGCCTATCTGGTTGAGACAGGCCTCCCGGCTCCTCCTATTTTCGCTATGCTGAGTCTTCCATGAAGAACAGCTTTGGCCTCAAGTACCTGCACAAGTTCTTCAACATCCCCTTCTTGCAGCTGCAGGTAAGACACAGGGCATTTCCCTGCTGTGCTGGACACATTTCATTCGCTCTCTCTCTAAGGTGGGACTTTGTATTTGAGGTTTCTTTTGTTGTTAAAGGATCCTGAGTAAATTTTTGTTTTCCTAAGAGCTGTTAACAAAATTATGTTAGTGCGTTGGTGCCTGTGACTTAAACATGTCACTGCTTGTAGGACGAGTCTTCTCTGCTGTGTTCGCAAATGCTTACCTCTGGAGAAGTGCTCCAAGGTGACAAACAATGCTGGCAAGAAAACTGCCTCCAGTGGTGTAGTTACCAAGCCAAAAATGTCACATGCGCACATTTGTACTTAAATTCTGCTCAATTACTCAGATGAGAAGAGATTTGGTCATGAACTGAACAGTTCAGGGACAACAGTTTGCTGAAAATCTTTGCCTTAGCAGTAATTGATCTGCTTGATCCCATGCACATGGATCCAAGTCGCATATTTCCTTCATAATTGAGGCTTCTTGGTGGACGGAGTGGGAAGGCAAAGGTTGAATGGACATGGAAGGGTGGAATTCTCACTGTGGTCTTTCAGAAGAGGGTCTTTTGGGGTGATTATCTCACTGGCCTCCTTTGAGATCAACAGCATACCCTTTCTGGAGGTACATGTGATGTTGTATTGTTGGTTTTGGATGAAAAAAAATGGTTGATCTTGATAAACTAGTAAATGAAATGTCTATGTGTATTTTTATACAAATAATCCCCACTGAAATGCTGATTCAGAAGACGCTTGGTTCTGTTAGTGGATGTTGCCGCATCCTCAGGCAGCACAGCAGAAAAAAAAAAAGTGGGATAAGGAAAATTGAATATATCAAAACCCAGTAAAACAAGCCAAACAATAGTTTTTGAGGGGGAAGTTGTAGATATCTGAGCTATAAACCCATCTGGCTGCTCAGTGGAGAAGATTGAAATCTACCAGCGTGGTGTTGGTTAAATGTTTGGTTTTATAACCTCAGCTCCTATGGTAAAGTAATGTCCTGTGGAAATCATGCAGAGTTATTAGTTCCCAGGTTACATTTGTCAGTTTTGTAGATCTCACCTTTTTTTCTCAAATAAATTTGATAAGAGACAAAGACATTAGCACAGCCCTCCTGCCAGATGAGTTTCTGAAAGCTGCTCATAATGGTACAGGTGATAACCAGTATATAGGCAGTGAGTGTCCTCACCATAGTTGTAAGCAGGAAATACTGAAGCATTTGTAGTGTTGAGTTTGCTTGGCAGCAGCTTTGGGTGTGAGTCTTATGGGACCTTTCATTTAAATGTGCTGTGTCTAAGTAAACATGATCTATTAATTCGAGTCTGAAAGCAATTAGGACCCAAAGCCAGAGAACTTCCTGGATGAATTGTGGTCTTCAGGGAAATAAATCTGATACAACCTTTAGCTGTTTGGGGGTTCCAGTGAGGGTTGCTTAGAGAGGTGAGGGAGACAGGGTGACCAGCCTACATTTACTCTCATGTTCAGTGGGCTCGAGGTAGCACCAGGATGGTCCAAAAGGGGCAGGCGCCGCATGATTAGACTCCCAAATCCGGAGTTTTTCTT
Organism: Eurystomus gularis; assembly: GCA_013400335.1. NCBI lineage: Eukaryota > Metazoa > Chordata > Aves > Coraciiformes > Coraciidae > Eurystomus > Eurystomus gularis. The sequence goes on along the minus strand of VZZY01013066.1, from coordinate 77,916 downwards.
GTAATGTACTTAAATAATTCAACACTGTAGAAACAAACCTGAAAAAACTTCTCCTTACAGTTTAGTTCCCAAAATGTGCAAGGGGATATTTGGAAGGGCACATGTAAATTGCGCTTGTAAAAATGTTTGCTCAGTTCTTTGTACCTCGACACAGAAAGTGGCAGTTGAGGAGGTTGTCCTGTGCCTGTTATTCAAGGAGACAGTGCTCAGACCAGGCCGCCTGGCTTTTCCTTTAAAACAGCAATGCCAGAACGAATTCCTGCAGTTCTGTGATATGGGGATTGCAGGCGGGTGCTTTTCTGTGTGTTCTGATAAAAATCACAGCATGGGATCCATCGTGGAGATGGCTTGTTTCATTTCCCTCTGGTGCACAGGAGATCCCTGGCCTTGCTGTCCTGTGCCGAGGCACACAACGCTGCAGATTTGGAGGCTTTTTGTTGCTTTCACCCAGGCTTTGGGGCTTCGCGTGATGTCAAACTTCAGCCGAGATGTGTTGCACTTAGGTTTTCCAGTGCTACTTCCATTTGTGGCACACGTTTCTTAGAGGAGCTTCGTGCAGCTCTGCAGTAGCTGCTCCTGGGTGGCTCTGGGAGTTCTGCTGCTCCTGGAGACCCGGCGGGAGTCTTGCCTGTGAGTGCAAAAGGAGCTGGGGCTGGCCTGGTTAAGAGCCAGCGCAGCATAGTGTTAACGTCTGTAGGAGAATCACAGCTAGACTTCATTCCTGAAGGTTCTGCTTATACCTCAGCGAGACTTGCCAGCGACAGGCTGCAGAAAGGTGTCACCTCCCTGGTGCTCTGGAGTGAAGCAGGGTTAAAGGAGAGAAATGCTGCCAGGTATCGAATGCACGTATGATGTAATGGGTCTCGGTCCCCTCTGAGGTTTCTCTGCCGTTCCTCAGCCCAGCCTCCCGCAGCTCTCAAGGGGCAGAGTTGTCCGGCTGCACGTGAGATTCCAGACTGTCCTTCAGCAGAGCTGGTGTTCAGCACATTGGTTTTAAGTTGCACATTTCTGTGTTCAGCCTCCGTTCATGCATCTTTCATGAAGGAAGCGGTGGCTGAAATTCATACCCCCAGCACAGAGCACGTTCCCTCCAGCAGCCCGGGCTCTTCAATTACGGATCAGTTCCTTTCCAGGGAAGGATTGCCAGACCCAAGGATGCAGTTGAGCTGTAGGTATGGCTGGTGGCCCACGTGATGTGCAAATGTGATCAGGTCAACCAGGCCCTCAGATGCTGCGCTGGAAGGAGACATAATTCGCAGACAGCTGAAATTGCTTTTTCCCAGGAAGCACTTGAAAGTGGCATTCAGCCAAAGCACTGGTCTGTAGCATGATTTATTCCCTTTCTTTTGGGTCATTGCTAAAAATAAGCTGCTTCTTAAATATTTTATTACCAGAATGGTAAAATAGAATTTATTTTTTAAGTATCATCTCATTCCACCCACCCTGCCATGGGCAGGGACACCTTCCACTAGACCAGGTTGCTCAAGGCCCCATCCAACCTGGCCTTGAACACCTCCAGTGTTGGGATCCACCTCCAGGGATCCACAACCTCCCAGGGCAACCTGTTCCAGTGACTCACCCCTCTCTAATCTAAATCTCCCCTCCTCCAGTTTAAAGGCATTACCCCATATCCTGTCACTACAAGCTCTGCTAAAAAGTCCCTCCTCAGTTTTCCTGAAGGCCCCCTTCAGATACTGGAAGGCTGCAATGAGGTCTCCTCAGAGCCTTCTCTCCAGGCTGAACAAGCCCAACTCTCCCAGCCTGGCCTCCCAGCAGCGGGTTCCAGCCCTCCCATCATTGCTGGGGCCTCCTCTGGCCCCGCTCCACCAGGTCCATGTCTCTGCTGTGCTGAGGACTCCAGAGCTGCCCCAGCACTGCAGGGGGGTCTCCCAGAGCGCAGCAGAGGGGCAGGATCCCCTCCCTGCCCTGCTGCCCACGCTGCTGGGGATGCAGCCCAGGAGGACGTTGGCTGCTGGGCTGTGAGCGCACAGTGCTTCCTCGTGTTCAGCTTCTCACTGCCCAGCACCCCCAAGTCCTTCTCCCCAGGGCTGCTCTCAGCCCAGCCTGGATTTGTGTTTAGGATTGCCATCCATTATTAGTGATGAATTTTTACAAAGTTATATGCAACTCTCTCTTAATTAAGTCTTAAGTTCTTAATTGACTGTGATCTGTGCTAATTGAAATAAGTGAATCTGTGCTGTATGTCTTACTGCCAAAGTGTAAGGAAGGACAAACTACTTGTTTAATAAAAGCCATTATCCTAGTGCCTAAGGTAAGCATTGGACAGCATGTCCCCTCTGTGCATTCAGCTAATTTTCTGCACATTTATTTCACTCAAAAGAGGAAAATCTTCACTGGGAGGGTGGTGAGACACTGGACCAGGTTGCCCACGGAGGCTGTGGATGCTCCATCCCTGGAGGTGTTCAAGGCCAGGTTGGATGGGGCCTTGAGCAACCTGGTCTAGTGGGAGGTGTCCCTGCCATGGCAGGGGGTTGGAACTAGATCATCTGTGAGGTCCCTTCCAACCCAAACCATTCTATGGTTCAGTGATCTTAGGAAATTGAGGACAAAGAAGCAGAAAACTTACTCTTTTTGTCCCATTTTTGCTTACACTGTATGAGTAACATAAAAGGATGAAATCTATTACTTCTGGAATCTTGAATGTCTTGAATTCTAAAATCTGGAATTTTGATTGTAAAATCTAGAATTCCTTCTGAAATCTTCATTAGTGCTTCTCTTTAGTGTAGCAGTTTTAAATATGCATAGAATGTTATGCTGCAACTTTCTTGTCTGTATACCACAATAAAGGGAATTCGAGTTAACTAATGACTTCATAGTTCTTTGTATACAAGTTAATTGAAGTCAAGTTTCCATCTGCACAGAGCTCATGAATATGATGAATAAAAATTACCTAGCAAAGAAAATGTGGATGGGTGCAAGCTCTTAACACAATGACAAAGGTAAAAACGAAGAATCTACATGTCTGGGAAGCAGTAAATTAGCTTCAATGATCATAGAAGCTCTGAAATTTAAAGAAAAATTATCTGTATCTTCCAGTAAATTAGCATGTTTAAAGGTTATCAACCATGGTGAATCACCTGGGGTTTATTATATACAAAATAAAAATTATTCAAACCTCGCTTGCTGATTTAAGTCATGGTAGAATTGGATCTAAATCAGCCTGTCCTGTGGAGGGCCCCGACTCGCGCTGGGACAGAGCAGTGCGGGCTCTTTTGTGTAGAGCAGAGGAGTTACTTGCTCTTCAAGTTTGTTCACTTCCTTGAGAGCTCCAGAGTTGTCGCATCTACACAACCATATTGTCAGTAGTATACGCACGTGGACACAGGGCACCACTGCTTTATCCAGATGTTTGTCTTCCCGAAGGGATTTTATTCTGTAAATTAGGTAGCAGATTTCCTTTTGTGCTTTTTACCCCAGTGGGACCTTTCTGTAGTGAGCATCAGTGTTGTCAAGTGTGGAATTAAAAACTCACTATGGTTATTGATGCTAAATTTCAAAAATATTTGTCGTGGTAGAAAGTTAAAATGTAGGTTGAGGATAAGGCAGCTGTGAAAGCAAAAACCTTTGCAGCTTGGAGGAAACCTGGGGTTTCTCTTCTGCCTCCTCCTGCCTGGGTGGCAGAGCAGCGTGGCAGCGCTTGGCACCAGTGGACCTGGCCTTAGTGGGCACCGAGCGTCATGGGGCATGTCCCCGCTCCCTGTGCCGCACACTGCGTAGGCAGGGGGAGAGGGGGATCAAGGCTTTCAGGTGCTGAACATCGTGACTTCTGACTCAGAATCCAGTGTGTAAACTGACTGGCACGCCCCTTGCTCAGAGCCTCCCTGGCAGACCAGTGGGGTACTGGGGCTTCTGGGGGGCTGCCCAGTGCCACTGCCCAGCCCTGTGACCGCCTGAGCGGAGGGAAGGGGCTCCGGGCAGGGATTGTGCCACGGAGCAGGGCAGTGGCCACAGACAGCTCTGCTCTGGGCCAGGACATCCTGAATCGGGTTCCTGCAGAAGCTGATGCTGTGTTAGCCCTGCGGCTCAGGGCCACCACGGAGCTTGGTCTGCTGGGCAGGAGGATGGGGAGGCTGGTGCTGGATCCAGCCCTCGGAGCTGGCCGTGCCCCTGCAGTCGCAGCACAAGGCATGTGGTTATTGATCCCTCCTCGTTGCCATCCGGACTGTCAGGAGGAGTGTCCTGTGACCTTTTGTAATTGATTTTGAGCCTCTTAAGACAGCACTTCCTCTCAGCTGTGGCTTTTGCTTGGATTCATTGGAAATGTCGAAAGGGAAGGACTCAATTAAGCTACTTTGTGTTCCATCAGTGAAGCCAACTGACTTCATTGCACATTCGAGGTGGAGTGTCTGTCTCGCATCTGTGGGGCAACAGCTGAAGACAGAGGGGCAGTAACTTCTAAAATTTCATTGAGTTGGCAGGTTGTGCTCAACTCCTCTACCCTGGCAGTAAAAAAAAAAAAACACAGTGAGGTTTTGCATCAGCTGGGTCCTACTCACAGGGGGGCTTCTTTAGCAAAGCGAGGAGGGGGAGGTCAGAATGAAGGGGTTGCACAACTGTTCTCCAAATGCAACTGGCAATGCTGTGTCTGAAAGTCACACATTATTGATTCATGGCCGAGTACAGCTTGCAGAACTACTTTCTTACACACAGACTTCCTGGATTAATGTACTTTTGCTACTGCTTCAGCTTCCCTTTATGCTTCTGTATTTGAACTGAACGCCGTGAGAGGGCCCAGAGCTCCTGGTTAATGCGTTGCTGTGGGTAGAGTGGTGACACAAGATCTCGCTGCACCCTGTGAGCGCACAGGGATCTGTTACAATGACCCTTCCTGCTCACACCCGGCTTGTTTTCCTTTCTTCAGAGGGAGACGTTGCTACGGCAGCTGGAGACGAATCAGCTGGATATCGATGCGACTTTGGAGGAGCTGTCAGTGCAGCAAGAGACAGAAGATCAAAACTACGAACTGTATGTCACTGAGCCGCCTTTTCTAACTGTTTTGTTGCGGTCTAGGTGTCACGTGGGTGTTGGGCAGCCCCAGTGTGGCCACGGAAGGGGCCAGGACGGCATGTGGGGTTTCTTTGGATGTTGCAAAATGTCATTTTTAAGTGGCATCACCTGAAATAAAGCATGCACAGGGGAACCTCTGTGAAAGGGTCTGGTTCCTCTAGGCACATGGTCTATCTAAGGGCAGTGGAGGTGGAGCTGGGCAGCACACCTGGAGGCAGCACCTGCCAAAGGGGTTGTAGATAAGCACGTCTGATGCTGGTGGGATGTTTTCCATCTCTCTACTCCTCAGCACACAAGTTGACTCCTCTTCTGGCTATTGCATTCCTGTGTACTGTGTGTCTTATGATGGGCAGAAGATAACAGCAAAATGTTGTAATTCATTCCCTTTGCACATTTCTAGACTCCTCAGTGCATTTCTGGTTTGAAATGCCATGTGTTTGTTCAGAGCCCTGTCTGCCTGCTCCTTGAAATGAGCGTTTGCCAGCTTTAGCCCCGCAAAGCCCGTGCATCTGCAGCAGTGAACAGGAATCTCTTCAGATTTGTATGTTAATGACAGATGCGTTCCGTCAGTTCCCAGTGTGAGATCTTTACTGCAGGGGTGCAAGCCAGAAAAGTCAACCCCAGAATGAGCTGGAGAAAGGTTCTTTACAGGCAGCTTTATTTGGAAGTTGGAATCAATGATTATTAAATATTCATGCACAGCCATTTTGACAAGCATTTTTCAGACCAGGTTTCAGGTTCTGTAACCTTGGTCAGTGTGTTTTCTTTGGGAGCACTGAAATACCCCGTATACACACAAAATGCTGCTGTTTCCAGAGCGTTCACCTCATTCCTTTCCATAGGGACTGCTTAGTCTGCTCGTGCCTTCAGCAGTTCTCTTGATGTCCCTACTCAAAGGACTGGGCTGCGTGGGCTGTGCTGTCAGATTGCTTTGCAGTATTTTTGTTTATACTGCATCAGTAATGGGAAGATACTTAAAAGAATCAAGAGTTGGCAGAGCTGTTCCAAACTTAGACCAGAAGATCTTGGTACTTAGTCATGTCTCACCTTTATACCAGCTTTAGCATGTGCTGGACCCTCACATGTGCCAGTTCAGCTCACAAATCCAGCAGAAAACTACCTTCTGGGTTAATCTGAGTCGGGCTGGCTCTGAGGAGCATCTGCTTAATATCAGAACTTAAAGGTGCTGGCAGAGGGGGGATGGCAAGGCCTCCTAGCTCCCACAATGGACGTTAGACTGGATCATCCCATCCAGTGTAACCACGCTAGCATGCACCGTTTATACTGGTGTGCTTCCCCTGCCAGAGAGTACTCTTTGGGGTACGTGCTCCTGCAGAAATACTGTGGTCACTGAAGAGAATCATTTGCAATGTGGAATCATCCAGAATCCAATCCTAGGGACCAGCTGGTCACGTTGCTCTAGGCACTGCACACTAAGAGGTCCAAAGGCCTTTTGCAAGCTCAGAAAAGCATTTGGTGCAGTCAGTGGTGGCTGGCATCACCTCAGTAGAAGACCCTGAGTCATCTGCAGAAACTCCAAAGCCAGATAAACATTTGGCCCACTCACATGTCAGTGCCCTGTGGTTTTCCAGACCAGCTCATGAGCGCAGGAGGAGCAGGAGATGGGGTGAGTGTCCCTGGAGCTGCCTACTGCCTGGCTGGACAGAGGAGCTGCTCTTCTCCTGCGCTTTACAAAGTGCTGCTGCCTGGCTGCTGGGGAGGGCTTGCGCCGTGGGTGATTAATTGCACTATTAGGTGGCATAATTGGTTTAACATGGCATAAGAAACACCTTAGCCACGGTACCTGACAGGCGAGGAGTTGCTCAAATATTAAGAACAAGACTTTTCTCTAGGACTGTGGTTTAGCGAATAAACAATTTTATGCAGCTGTCCAGCTTCTGCTCTCACTTCAGCTCCTGTACTTTTGTGTACCGAGACCAACGTTCTTTGCTTTCAGAAAACAACACTTCTTTACAGAAATGTGTTTAAAATATCCCAGGATGCTTCCTGGCTTGAGCCACTGATCCCAGAAGAAAAGCACCAGGCTGTGGCATGTCTGAGTTCTTTGATCACGCCCACTAAAGCACAGTGCTATTTCAGGGCTCTGGAGGTTTTTCTCTGCACCCCAGGTAGAAACAGAGTCTGTTTGTTCCAGCAGCACCTCTCTGAAACAGATGAGCTGCAAAGGGGTTACTTCAACCCCAGAGCTGAGAAGTGAACCATTTCTATGTTCATTTTTTATCCCTGCAGGAGCTCTTCAGGCTTGAGTCCTTTAAATTAGGATTTCAGCTAGAGAAATAACCACACTCATAGGGCATGGAGCTCAGGTTTGGGTAAAGTTCCACTTCTTAGTAAACAGTTCAGGCTGGTGAGCAGAGTACCGGGGGACATGTCGTGGTTTAATCCCAGCCAGCACCGTGCAGCCACCCGCTCACTCCTCCTCTGCCTCTCCCCCACTAAGTAAAACTTGTGGGTTGAAATAAGAACAGTTTAATAATTGAAATAAAAATCATAATAATAGTCATAATAATTGTAATGAAAAGGAGTATATCAGAAAGAGAGAGAAAAAAAGCCCAAGAAAGGACAAGTGATGCACATGCAGCTGCTCACCCACGCTGACTGATGCCTGAGCTGCGATCTCCCCCCCAGCCAACACCCCTCAGTTTATACACCAAGCATGTTCTATGGGATGGACCATCCCTCTGGCTAGTTGAGGTCAGCTCTCTTGGCCATGCTCCCTTCCAGCTTCTCATGCTCCTCCTTGCTGGCAGAGGATTAGAAACTGGAAAATCCTGAATTTAGGATTAAGTGCTACTTAGCAACAGCTAAAACATCCGTGTGTTATCAGCATTGTTCTCACACTAAATCCAAACCACAGCACCTAACCAGCTACTAGGAAGAGAATTGTCCCTATCCCAGCCAAAACCAGGGCAGGACACAAGGGACAGTATGTGGTGGGAATTAGAGCTTGCAGTTGTGAGGCGGGTCTGCAGTGCTTGTTATTAGGGCTTGGGAAGATCCTTGCATCCATGCTTGTTGGATGCTCATCGCGTTGGGATTATCATGTTTAACACACTCCTTCAGTGGATATCAAGATGAGCACCTGGTGCGTTGTCCTCTGACACTTGCCTTGTTGTATGCAGCATGTGCCACTGGTGCAACGTGACTTGGTGACACTAAGGGCAGATGTGAAGCCCTTATCATCATGGAATCATAGAATGGTTTGAGTTGGAAGGGACCTCAAAGATCATCTAGTTCAACCCCCCTGCCATGGCAGGGACACCTCCCACTAGATCAGGTTGCTTAAGGTTTCATCCAGCCTGGCCTTGAACACCTCCAGGGATGGAGCATCCACAGCTTCTCTGGGCAACCTGTGCCAGTGTCTCACCATCCTCACAGTGAAAGACTTCATTGCATCTGACCTAAATCTCCCCTCTTCCAGTTTAAAACCATTACCTGTCATCCTGCCACTACAGACCTTTGTAACAAGTCTGTCCCCAGCTTTCTTATAGCCCCCTTCAGATACTGGAAGGCTGCAATAAGGTCTTCCAGGAATCTTCTCTTCTCCAGGCTGAACAACCCCAGTCTCTCAGACTACGCTCATAGGAGAGACGTTCCAGTCCTCTGATCATCTTTGTAGCCCTCCTCTGGACCTGCTTCAACAGGTCCATGTCCTTCTTGTGCTGGGGGCTCCAGAGCTGGTTGCAGTGCTCCAGGTGGGATTGGGTGCTTCAGTTTAGACAGTACTTGGAGTTCTACTGGGTGTCTCCACAAATTGTGAGGCAAGGGGGGGTGTCCCCAGGCACTTGGGGCTGCAGGCAATGGTGTGGCTGCTGCAGCACCTCCTCCAAGGCAATTCCTGCTCTCCTGTCATAAAATCAGGCCATGGAGCAAGGCGAGGTGACAGTGCTAGGACATCTCGGTTATTTCGTTCACCCTTGTGCATGTCTAGTAGCTGCTCCATCACAATGACCGATGCTATATTTGGATCAGTGAGAACAGAAAGAGAACAAAAACTCTTCCTCCTGCTGTGGCTGGGTATCCGAGGACAAGCCGTCATTGCTCCAAAATGTGGATCCCGGAGAAGACACGAGGTGGCACACAACGCTGCCTCATCGCCTTATGTAAGCGTCCCTTGGCAGCCACTGGCTGGGCTTCACCACAGTGAGATGCTTCCAGCTCTTTCCTGCCTTCAGCCTCCCCCCTGCCTGCCACGCCTCTCTCTCTGCTACTTTCCTTCAGATTTTATGTTTTCAATGCTGCTACAAACACATTTCAGCCTTTTTTGAGTTCCTGAATTCTTAGTGAACAAACAGCAATGACTTTTTTGTACCCTGTTCTGAGTTTGTACTTAATATGCTCCATTTTTCCATCTTTAATTGTACCCAGCTTATCTTCTGTCACAAGGAAAACTTTATGTTGAGCATTCCTGTTCCCACAGCAGTGCACGTGGAGAAAAAGGTTTGGGAAACTGTGAAAGCTCTTCCTGCATCTTCTTTTTCTTTTCAGGAATAAGCTGCTGGTGGGAACATTTACAAAAGTTAATAAGGAGCAGATTTAATGTGTAGTTTTCATGAACTTTTATGTTTGGCTGCATTTTTTCTACTATTACTCTTTTTTTAGTATCAAAAGGCATTTAATTTCAAGGGTTAAGTCATCAACTCTCTTGGAATTATCTTTCTTTTTTCCTAGGGATTAATATAAGTTAGTCAAGAGGAATATTTCTTCCACTCTCAGCTTTGAGAAGCTTCAGGAAATTGTCATCTATAAACCACTGTGTGATTGTTTGATTTGTAGGCACACGAAATCCAACTTCTTCACAGGAATTGTTCATAAGAAATGAGCTTTCAGATTATTTATTCCTTGTGTTTAAGAGCTCTTAAGCAAACTGTTAGTCAGGCTTTGTAAAAATATGTTCAAAGAGGTTGAACTTTGGGTTATCTGTGTGATCCAAGCTCCGTCTGCAGCGTCAGGGTTTGCCTTGTGACAAAAGTCCTTCTGGGTACTTTCCCAGTGGTGCCATGGGGCTGTCATCTGCATTGTCACGTCATCCTGGATAGCCAGGTGCTGCTGTCTAGGTAAGGAAGATCATAGAGTTATTTAGGTTGGAAAAGACCTTTCAGATCATTGAGTCCAACCATTAACCCAGCACTGCCAGGGCACCACTAACCCATGTCCCTCAGCACCACATCTCCACAGCTTTGAAACCCCTCCAGGGATGGGGACTCCACCACTGCCCTGGGCAGCCTGGGCCAGCCCTTGACAACCTTTTTGGGGAATAAATTGTTCCTCATGTCCAGCTTTCCCTGACACAACCTGAGGCTGTTTTGTCTCATCCTGTGGATGAGGGACCAATGACTGCAGAAAGGCAGGTTTGCACTCTCCTGATGAGGACTCTTCTCTTGGAAGACACGCTCGCTGTATTCTCTACAAAGTCATGGATTGGGGTTTGGGGTTTTATTTGCTTGTTTGTTTTTTCTGCGTTGAGCACAGCTCATAATTTTGCGAAGACCATGGTGCTGAGTAACAGCAGCACTGTCTGGCAGGAGGACCTGCTGCCTGAGCTGTTCTGTCTTCAGCTCTGTTGAAGCACAGGTCCAGAATCATCAGCTGAAGGCTGAATTACCAGTAAAGTAAAACTACTTTTGCTTTCCCTTCCCCCTGCCCCACCTTTATCATTTCCACTTGCTGTGACTCATTGTTGCCATCAGACAGATCAGGAGCCAGCATGTTCTAGATGGGACTCTAGGTCACATTTTTTCTGGGGCTGCATTAAGAATTAATTGCAACTACGCCTATTATCATCGATCTTGCCAGAGAAGTGGAGAATATGTAGCATTTTCCTGTATATTGTGGAGGGGGAGTTATCCTGCTGACTTTTTGTGTCAGGTAGAAAAGCCAAGGAGCTCTTGCGGGGGGCTGTTCTCTCCAGGGCCTGGGCAGCACGATTGAACCCTGCTTGGCAATTCATTGCATATTCAGGGACCTGTTTAGGGGGGAATCAGGTTCAGTACCTTTAATGAGGCCAAACCAAACATGTGGATACCTAACCCTCAGTGACCCCAGTTAAACTGGTGTCACATGGCCTGTTAATCTTCATTTTCACAGTTAATAAAAATAACCCAAAGCTTTTCTTGCCATATGAAATACACTTGAAAAATTGATCACAGCACGTTAGAACCAGGAGCTAAAAGCTTCAGTAAATGAACAGAAGCACTGACAATTTTAGGAACTGTGAGGTTAACAAGTCCTTTTGTCCTTTTTTTGTTTGCTCTGGGAGCAGAACAACAGGCCCTGATGATGATTTGTCCTGCAGAGCATGTTCATCTTTTAAATTGCACGAAAGCCTACTCTTGTGAGCAGGTCCAACTGAGAGTGAATTCTCCAGGAGTTTTGAGGATGTGGTCTTGTTATTGTGTCTGAGACGGGAGAATTGAAGGGTGAACAAGGAGCCCCCATGGGTGTGGACAGATAACTCATCTGGACTTGTACGGCATGTTCCCGTCTCTCTGTCCCAACTGAACAAGGCTACTCAGGTCACAGCATGAGTTCATCTCGAGCTTTGTTAGCACCTGGTCTGCTACACCTGGTGTGGACGTGAAGCTGCTTGTTTCACAGTAAGGTTTTGAGCGGGTCTTTTGCAAAGGACTGACCGAAAGGATAGAGCAAGGAATGCAGTGGCCAGGTTGTGTAGAATATGAGAGAAAACAGCCCCGTGGCAGGTTTGGCCTGGTGCGTTCCCAAAACAGGCACGCGTGTGCCTCCGAAGAGCGTGTGTAAAGCCAGAGAAGGCATTCATGCATTATGTAGTATTTTTGAAGTGTGGAGGATGCTTAGACACCTCCACCCTGGAAATTATTGAGAGCTTGCTGGCAGCGTTTTCATGGGTGCTGTTTTTCCACCCACTTCTTTCACGGAAGAAGATATGAATATGAAAGCTCAGCAGAGCTGCTTTGTGCAGCCCGTGTAAAACTGGGCCCAGACCATCCTTAGTTCCTGGTGTCGTGGCACACAGCGCAGAGCTTGGCCCACGTGTCTGGTTGGAGATGAGGAAGGTGACACAAGGCACATGTGCCACAGCTCTCCTTGTGCTGTGCTGGGGTAAGAGCCCGTGTCGTGCCGTCCCCAAATAACCATTGTGTCTTTCTACTAAAAATAATGTGCTGTCTCTTGTTCTTATGCCCTTCACATAATGTAGGTGAGCAAGGCATAGGAGGACAGGTGCAGAAGAAGCCTGCATGTGTGTTACTCTCCAGACAAGCTGAGCTGCAGGGAAGGATGACACTATTTATACTTCAGTTCTATAGCATTTTTCTTCTCCAGCTCTTAAAATTCATGTGTTTCTGCAGGAGAAACAGGTGGTAGTTGCAGCCCTCCCTCCTTCTGGAACTGGCCGCTTGCCCGGAACAAAGCAGGTTTTTTCCAAAATGGGCAGCTTTGGTAGTACAAAGTATGATAAATCTTCACTTGTAAAGAGTGTCCTGTGCTTTGTTGGGTCCAGCTTTAAGTACTCTTTGAGCTTCATATTCTGCATCCTAAAACGACTATATATGTACTTTGTATATGCTTCCTACAGGAACCTCGTCCCTTAGTCTTCAGTGTACAGTCATTACCCTACCTGGGTCCACACAGTTGCCTTGCTGGTGGGACCCAGCATCCTGACCAGAGACTCGGAGGTTGTTTGGTTCTGTTTTCATGTAGCATTGGTGATGTAGGTGCTCCCGCAGACAGGCAGAGAGCTCAGCCCAGCCAGGAGAGCGAGCAGCATTGGCAGCAGTGTCTTGGCTGCTGCAGGCTCGCAGGCCTCCCTGCCAGGATTGCTGTTGCTATAAACAGGAACCGGGGTGCGTGTACATCAGCCAGGATTAATCTCCCTTCACAGTTGGGAGGCAGGAGTCTTTAACCCTGAGCAGGGCTTGGGAGGAGAGGGAGCGAGTACCGCAGAGCAGAGCTATCCAGCCATCCTGCCTTCAGCTCGCCGGGAGCTCAGAGGGGAGGGATGACAGAATTCAGCACTCAGTGCTTCTGGCGTGGATCTGCGGAGCCCTGCATCCTGTGCAGGCAGGTCTCGCGGGTGGTTTTTCAGGCCATAGCGATTCACGTGTTTTTGTGGATTTGGAGCATTTGCTTTGTTGGACAAGGGCTGAATTGCAGGGACCCTTGGCTTATCTCTCCCCTGCCACAGACACCTTGCGTAGCCAGCCGTGAGGGGAGCTGAACGGCATGTGTGGTGACAAGAAGGGAGCAACGTGCCATTGCTCGGCCCTGCAGTGCAGTGACAGAGATGCACTGAAAATACACTGTTAGATTTTTGTGGTGTGTGGGATGTCTCATGCACCTTCCAAACCAACCTGAGGCAGTCTCCACGGAGCTCAGTGCCAGAGTTAAGCTCCTTTGTGCATTCTCTTTGGTGCATGACAAATCGCGCATCATTTTCAGTGGAATGTGTTGTCGCACAGCTCACCCCAGCTACTAGTCCCCTGGGAGGGAGGATGCTGGGATGAATGCTCTGTCGCATGCTCTGATCTCAGCTGTGCCAGGAGCTGGTTTTGTTGTCGCGAGTCTGCTGGGTGGATAAGCACATAAGCCTTGCTCCAAATCCTGGTAGAAGCACCAGTGAGGCTGCCACAGTGTGGCACTGATTTGGGTGCTTTGCCAGTGGTGGTCAGGGATCAGGAGTGGACAACCATGAGACAGCCAGGCTCCTTTTCTGCTCCTCCCAGGCATCGTTAAGACTGCCGCCTTCAGTCCAGTCTTCTGGAATGAGTGAGGCGAGTCTTTCCCAGCAGTTCTCGTGTGATCACCTTGGAGCAAGAACACTTGTTTCCCAGCCTTTGTGCAGATGACTATTTCCTTTGTGCTGTTGAATTTCTTACCATTTCTGTTGCTCAGGATCATCCAGTTCTTTGTGTATCTTGTCCCTGTCCTCTTCTCTGTTGATGCTGTGCCTCCCAACTTGCAACCTCCTGAGCATTTCCCTGGTCTCTGTGCTGCTTCATTGAAATGCTGAAATATCTCTCAAGGCTAATCCTTGAGGAGCTCTACCAAAGATTTCTGCCTTAGCTGATACTGCTTTTAGTGCTACCCTTTTTCTCCACTTTAGCCTGTTTCTTAGACAGGACTCCTAGTTTTCCAGTTCAAGTCACAGCTTCCTGGGGATGTTGTTCTCTAGGGCTGCAGACACTGTTGGTCACAAAGTCTATTAGTTTGTTCCTTAAAAGTGTATCAGGTTGCTCCTTAAAATAAGAAATGATATCACAAGGGGCTTTAGAGTCTTCTAGCTCCTGCTGTTTGCTTTCTGCTTTCTGTCATCCCTCTGAGGGTGCCTGGCTGGCTCAAGTCCTGGAGGGACGAGGTCATGCTCTGTAGGGGAGAGGAGCCTTTATTTTGACATTCTCGTTGCCTGGAACACAACCAAGTCTGTCTGTCTTGCAGAAGCAGTTGAACCCAAAGCCTCTGTGCACAAGTTCATTAGGCTTAGTGAAATAAGAGGCGAGACTGTGACGTGTGCTAGATTTTATACATGATACTTCGCTTTGTGTGTCCTCTTTACATCTCTCCAATGTGCAGCATGTAGCGGATCTTATTTTGAGACCATTTCATGGTAGAAGCCTGGTTTTCTGTTAGTGTTTCTTTGCATACAGCTTGTGAAAAGACTGCTTAGCAAAGGGGCTGCTGAAGGAGGCTGTGGTTTCCTTTTTGAAAAGGACAGAGCTTTTCACCCTCTCTCGCAGTACAGGCTTTATTGCTCTTCTAGGCAGGAATCCAGCCAGGACCACAACTTGCTTCAGAGAATCTGCTGCTTGGCTCCACCACCTCCCACACAGAGGGGAGTGTGTGCAGGGGACAGGCTGCCTGTGTATCTGCATACTGCGAGAGGGATAATTGCAGGCAGTCCTCTGCGAGCCCTCTGGATAGCTTTTTCCTTTTGACATTCAAGGATTCTCCTCCCAAATCCATTCTTGGCTGAAATAAGAGGATTTTATAGCATTTGAGTTTTCCTGAACACTCTGATCTTTTCTGCTGAATCTAAAAATGTGCCATTCCTGTAGCACTTACTCCCTTAGAGGCATATGTCCAAGAACTGACGAAGGTTGTGTTTCAAGCCCTGGCACATTGTTATAGTCTGTCTATCCCGGGGGTTCCCAGCAGCATCGCAAATGTAGGTTTCATCCTGCAGTGCAAAGCAGGTTTGGATTCTCCACACCTCGATGCAGATCGAGTGAGCTTAGCTCGTGTGGGTGAACCAGATTTATTGCGGCCAAGGGATTTGCCGCAGCACGGAAAGCAGACCTGTACCCTGCCAGCTCTGCATGCATCCAAAGCAGTCCAGCATTGTGCTGGGTGCTCTGTTGAGCATGTTTTCTCCATTCCTTATACTTGCAATTTATCTTCCCTGCAGCTTCCTTGAAATGATGGAAGCCCGGAGCCGAGGACACACATCGCCACTAACAACTAATGGGCAAAGCCCTTCCTCTGGCTCCCAGTCACCCATAGTACCTCCGAGCTCCACGTCGACGGGCAGCTCCAGCCCAGGCACCCCGCAGCCGCCCCAGCCGCTTTCCACAAGCTCCACCATCTCTCCTGAACCCCCCCCATCTTTTTCACCAGTGCCTGCACCCGAGGCCCAGCAGCCGCACGCGCCTCTGCCAGCTACGGCCTCCCCAGCACCCCCGGCTGCAGCCCCGCCGCCGAAGCGCAGCATCATTTCACGTCTCTTTGGGACATCTCCTGCGTCAGACCCTTCTCCTCCCCAGCCAGGTAGGTGTAGTGTCCAGGCAGGGTGTCACCCGTGGGCATTTCTCTGTTTTCCTTTGGTTTTCTCTTTGCAAGAGGCTGAGCAGGCAGGTATCTGAAGACTGCAGACCGTGAGCGTGTGCAGTGTGTGTCCAAGGAGAGCTGTGCTGTCACTCTCTATTTTTCTCCTGATTAGCATTATGGTTGGTCTCCGTGCTGGGCTTGGATGGGGACTGTGTCCAGCCAGCTGGGTGGTGGCTTCAGAAGGAAGGTACCAAATATGCAGGGGACACAAAATAACAGTCAGCTTCTTACCAAGAGCGCGTGTGCCTCTGGAATGGCAAGAAAAATTGTTAGAGGAGCTAATTGAGGCTCTATCTTCACAAAAGTCTGGCAGCTCAAAGGGACTCCTGTGTGTTAACGGAGAACAGCATAGCGCTGGTTTTAAAGGTTATTCATCCAGAAATGATCATGTAAGTCCAGGCTCTGCAGCGTATCCCCTCCGGGGAAATACACTCCTTCAGAGATGGTCTGAGGAGGAGGGCAGCCCCTGGGGCTTCTTTTTTAGCGCTGGAACACAATGGAGCAGAATATCGCAGCGTTCGGGCCAGTGCCCTGCCAAACAAGGTTGCAGGGCAGAAGCGTCGAGGGTTTTGTTGCATGTTCTTTTCCTGATCAAGGCCTTCATTTGCCTGTCACATTCACTTTGTTTGTGAGCTAACTGGAGCTGCAGAGCTGGCATTGCCTAAAAATCATTAGTACGACATGGTTTGAATCACCCACTGGAAATACCTTCCCTCTCAAACTGTCAATCCCTAGAGCTCTCAGTACTCTCAAGACACCCACAGAAAGAAAGGAGGAGGTGCTGGGAACACTGTTTGCAGTTTCAGTTGTTGAAATCTTTCAGTTTTAGATCTGCACACAATGTTCTGCACCCTGAATCTGTTACCAGGTATGACCCAGTCCATCCATTTCCATGTGTTTATGACTCTTCCTACCCAGAAAAAACATGCAGAGAGGAGCAAATGTTATAAATCCCCTCTCAGTAAAAATCCCTGTGTCATATTGACGTGTAGAAAAAAGACAAGTAGTCTACCACCGGTGTTACAGTCTGGGGTTTGGTCTTTTTTTTTTTTTTTTTTCTTAAATCTGTCACTTAGTTTGAGAGCTGTTTCAGGCTTGTGGCCTGCAGGCCAGTATCTTAAGGGTGCTTTTTAGGAGGGTTGCAAAAGGCAGCTGGGAAAAGCTCTTCTGTCAGTGTTGTTGGGTGTGTGTAACATGCCAAGGGGCTGCACCTCTGCTGGAACACACCGAGGGACTCACTAATGGGAAAGCAGTTGCAAAATCACTGTCACAAAATAATACTTGGTTTTTATGGGAGCTGCTATTTAAGCCTTCCCTTGAAGTCTTGCAGTAGTAATTCTTTGGCTGGGTTTTTTCTTACACCAGCGCTACTCTATGGCATTAGTAATAGAAGTATTCATATGCAAAAGTGATCTGAAAGCTGCACTAGTAGAGCAAAACGTAGAAAAAAATATACAAGTCTTGTTCACCCAGAAGAGCCTAGATGTGAAGAGCAGTCTGAGCAGAAGAAAATGGTTGAATTTTGCAAATTCTGAAGAGGTTAATCACTATAGGCTTCTTGGTTGTGCCAATTTAACTAGTTTTCATCCTGATACCTTGAAGGTGGGTAAAGGTGTCTCTACAAATAAGCTGTATTAAAGTGAGTCTCTATTTGCAGTAGCTCTTGAGCCTTTGGTTACGCAGGGCATCTAAAAGCTCAGTGTGAACAACTCTGCCTTTGACAGTTATGGTTGAAAAAGCAAGAGGAGATGAGTGGGTGAACGGAGCAGTCTGGAGACCGTAAGAGAATAACGAAGGGACATCACACAGGAGGGGTGCACACAGTAAAGGTACCACAGCTGTGGTACCATCAGTCGCAGCATTCACTGTAGGGCAGAGTCAGCTGCTGTGCCAGAGTCATGTCAGTGCTTCTGTACAAGATTCTGGACTGGTTTGAGAGTCCTGTTCATGCCCTTCCTCCTCCCGTGCTGTAGCTGAGGCCCTCTTCGTGGCTGCTGTCTGTGTGCTGAAGCGGCCCCCGGCAGGATAGATCTGTAAAAAGCTTGTCTAGCTCGTGGTGGACCCTGTGTTTTACCACTACTGTTGCTGACGCAGATCCTGCTGCTGCCGCTCCGCCTCCCAGCGCTGCAGCCCCTGTGAAAGTGCAGAGCGTGGAGGACTTTGTTCCTGATGACAGCCTGGACCACAGCTTTCTAGAAGACCCAGCCCCACAGAAGGTCAAAGGGAAACTGCAGACTAAACACCGTGTCGACAGTGAAAGGTAAGGAAAGGAGGATGGAGAGGGAGGGTCCGGCATGGATGTACCTGGATGTGCAGCCTGAGTGATGAGTCAGGCATGGAGAACCTGTTGCAACTGTTGAGAAAGTGATTGCAGAACAATTAGCTGCCCAAGGCCTTCCTGGCTGTGGTGGAGTCAGCTGTGGCGTTCATTTAATGATACACGTTGTTCCCTGGGAGTGAGGAGCAGCAGTAGAAGCTAGTTATCATCTTCCAGGTTCTGCTTTCTTGCCTTCACGCCCAGTGTTAAGCCACCGGGTTGCTCTGGATCAGGAAGGGATTTCCCTTCTGGCCAAATGTGAGCTTGAGTTATTTTCCTTCTGGAAAACAAAGCACTTCATAGGGATGTTACTTTTTGCCTAAGGAATACCTTCCTGCTGCAGAGGCCCAAAGCGTGGCCAACTCCTTCATGGCCTGGTACTGTCATTCCTGTGGCATTATAAAGGGGTTTGTCTTTGTTGGAAGACACTTGGGGGCACTGCAGATAGGATTCTGGAAGGAAGGATGGAGAGGGTCATGCTCCGTTGGGAATGTTACTGCATGCTTGCCTGCAGATTCTGGAAAAGTCTTAGGGGGTGTCTTTCTTTGTCCAGTTCTAATGTTCCTTCCCAGCATTTTATTCTAAATTGGAGAGATAACGCTTTGATGGATGGACTGTTGGCTGGAAGAGGAATTGGCCAGATGGTCACATCCAGAGAGTAGTGGTCAACAGCTCAATGATCAGATGGAGATCAGTGACAAGTGGTGTCCCTCAGGGGTCCATATTGGGACCAGCACTACTTAGTATCTTCATCAGTGACATAGACAGTGGGATGGAGGCACCATCAGCATATTTACAGATGACACCAAGCTGAGTGGTGTGGTTGTCATGCTGGAGCTACGGGATCCATCCACAGGTACCTGGACAGGCTTGAGAGGTGAATCTCATGAGGTTCAACAAGGCCAAGGTCAAGGTCCTGCACCTGGGTTGGGGCAACCCCCAGTATCAGCACAGGCTGGGGGTGAAGGGCTGGAGAGCAGCCCTGAGGAGAAGGACTTGGAGGTGCTGGGGGGGGAAGAGCCAGCACCATGCACTCACAGCCCAGCAGCCAATGTCCTCCTGGGCTGCATCCCCAGCAGCGTGGGCAGCAGGGCAGGGAGGGGATCCTGCCCCTCTGCTCTGCTCTGGGGAGACCCCCCTGCAGTGCTGGGGCAGCTCTGGAGTCCTCAGCACAGCAGAGACATGGACCTGGTGGAGCGGGGCCAGAGGAGGTCCCAGCAATGATGGGAGGGCTGGAACCTCTGCTGGGAGGCCAGGCTGGGAGAGTTGGGCTTGTTCAGCCTGGAGAAGAGAAGACTCCAGGGAGACCTTCTTGGGGCCTTTTGGGACTTAATGGGGGCCTTCAGGAAAGCTGGGGAGGGACTTTTTATCAGGGCCTGTTGTGACAGGACAAGGGGTGATGCTTTTAAACTAAAAGAGGGAGACTTGGACTAGAGAGAAGGAAGACATTTTTTCTGCTGAGGGTGCTGAGCCCCTGTCCCAGGCTGCCCAGAGAGGTGGTCGCTGCCCCATCCCTGGAACCATTGCAGGTGAGGTTGGCTGGGGCTCTGAGCAACCTGCTCTGTTTGAAGCTGTCCCTCCTCACAGCAGGGGCGTTGGACTAGATGACCTTTAAAGGTCCCTTCCAACCCAAACTATTTTATAATTCTATCCTCCAAATGTGCTTATGCTTTAGGCTGGATTTTCTTTATTTTTTTCCTTTTCTTTTTTTATTTTCCTGGCTTTGATGTTTTTGAACTAAAAGAAGGGAGAAGGGATTGTGTGAGCTGCTCAGACAAGAGGACTTGCAGCAAGCTGTCAAAGAGTGTCACTGAAGAGGTGACCTAAGTATACTCACAGGGTCTGCGTCCCTCTGCTTCGAACAGTCCTTGCCTGCTGCCTCTTGTCATCAACACTGGGTTAACCAGGAGAGTAATTAATGGCAAAGAGCTCCTCTGTGAACATTGTGGGTTCTGTGTCTTTTGACATCTTTGTCATGATTCAGTGTTCTCTGGTTCAACCACGAAACTTGAAATCAGTGCTGCATGTGAGGCTCGGTGCCTATCTAATGCAGGTCAGCCTGAGTCATCATCCCTTGTGATGGCAGAACACGTGGATGTTTTATTAATAAAAAAAGAAAAAAAAAAAAGAAGGAAGGAAGGAAAGAAAAAACAGTGGTAGTTGTTAGAAGCATGGTGGCCTACAAAGCATCTTGCTTGTGGCTGTGGCTGGGCTGGGGTAGCTTTCTGTGTTTAACAAGACAATGTCAGGAGAGCGAGGCCTGATGTTCCTGGGGATTGCTGAAGGACTGGGTCCTGGAGTGCCCTTAGAGCTCCTCAGCTGCAGTTCTTGCTGTGAGCAGAAGGTTGGATCTTTAACAAAAGCTTCTCTTCTCTAGGACATGTCAAACAGTGGTACAAGAGCCCTGCTTCTTGGCTGTAGAGTTGCCATGTTCTTGGTAGCCTGCCAGTGCTGGTGGGGGCAAAAAGAGAGACGCCTTTGAGGCTTTCCCAGAGCACAGAGAGGACACTTGTTCACAGCTTTTTCACCATCCTTTGATGACAGTGGTAACCATCTGCAGTTAGAACAGCTCTGTTTCCCTAGAAGACCTTGCAGCACATCCCTGCGGGTTCAGTTGCTCATTATTTCTCTGCAGCTTGGCATCTATGTCTTGCTCTGGTGTCTTATGTAGTTCACAGTTTTCTCAGTGGTCAGGCAATTTTGCCTTCTGTTTCTTGTCAAAAATGGCCTACCACAACAAGCCAGATGTGCTGAAGAAATGATCCTGACCATCACCTGCAATAATCCTTCAGGATGCCAATTACAACCCCGTGGTGCCTGGGAGCAACGTAAGAGTTCTGTAAGCACTGTCCCTAATGATCAGCTTCCACTGCAGTGAGTAGGTTGTTGCAGTTGCAACAAAATCTACTGCTGCAGAAATTTGTCTCTGACCTAAAGAACACAAAAGTTCTCCTGTGAAACCACTCAAACCTAATGGAGATTTTATTGGTTTTAAAAAATGAAATACTGGAAGCTCTTCTCCCCCTGCATCTGAGTGAGGAACAAAGGCTGAGAAGATACTGGAGAGATGTGTTCAGGTCTCCTATCATTTTCAAGCAGGTATCTTGAGTGTTAAGCTTGACAGCATTTCTTCTGGGTGTGCTGTATAACCTAGTGTAAGCTCCAGAACTGAAGAGCCATTGAAGATGTGGCAGAAGAATGGGGCTGTGTGTTGAAAATTTGTGAAGTTATTTCTCTTGCCCAAGTAAGAGGAATTGTCTGGCTGTCCATAAGCAAGAGTCTTGCTGTTAGCTCGTGTGAGAACGTCTCAGTGCCCTGTGTTTCATGTGTGAAGCAGACATAGTTACATCCACAGGATCACAGAACGGCTGAGGTTGGAAGGGGCTCTGGAGGTCACTTTGTCCAACCTCCATGCTCAACTAAGGCCACCCAGAGCAAGTTGTCTAGGACCATGTCCAGATGGCTTTTGAATATCTCCATGGATGGAGAATCCACAATCTCTCTGGTAACCTGTGCCAGTGCTTGGTCACCTCACAGTGAAAAAAGTGTTTCCTGGTGTTCATAGGGAACCTCCCATCCTTCAGTTTGTGCCCCTTGCCTCTCGTCCTGTCACTGGGCAGCACCTGGTTCCATCTTCCTTGCAGCTCCTTCAGGTATTTAAATACATGGATAAGGTCCTCCCACACCTTCTCTTCTCTAGACTAAGCAGTCCCAGCCCTCATGTGGGAGAGCCTTTCCTCACATGAGAGATGCTCCAGTCACTTAATCATCTTTGTGGCCCTTGGACTCTCTCCAGTATGCCCATGTGTCTCTTGCTCCCAGCAGTGGACACAGCACTCCAGATGTGGCCATAACCAATGCTGAGGAGACCCTCCCTCAACCTGCTGGCACTACTTTGCCTAATGCAGCCCAGGATACCATTGGTCTTCTTTGTTGCAAGGGCACCTTGCTGACTTATGTTCAACTTGGCATCCACCAGAACCCCCAGGCCCTCTTCTGCCAAGCTGCTTTCCAGCTGAGTAGCTCCCATCATGTATTGATGCATGGGGTTGTTCCTCCCCAGGTGCAGGACTTTGTACTTCCTTCCCCTTGTTGAACTTCAGGAGATTCCTGTCAGCCCATTTCTCCAGCCTGATGAGGTCCCTCTGGGTGGGACCCTCTGGTGCATCAGTCACTCCTCCCAGTTTGGTGTCATCTGCAAACTTGCTGAGGGTGCACCCTGCCCATCACCCAGCTCTTCGGTGAAGATGATAAACACGACTGGGCCCCACACTGATCCCTGGGGCACACTGCTAGCTACTGGCCTCCAGCTACACCTCATGCCACTGATCACCATCCTTTGGTTCAGTTCACCTCACTGTCTGCTCATCAAGCTCATCACCAGCTGCCCTATGAGGATCTCATGGGAGACACTGTCAAAGACCTTACTGAATTCCAAGTATCCACTGCTCCTCTCTCATCTACTAGGCCAGTTGATGATGCTGTCATCATAGGCTTTGATCAAGTTGATCAGGTATGACTTGACCTTGGTAGATCCATGCAGAGCACTCCTGGTGATTTCCTAGTCATTCACATGCCTGGAATAGTTTGCAGCATTAGCTGCTCCATCACTTTCCCAGGGATCCAGGTGAGGCTGACCAGGCTGTAGTTCTCTGGGTCCTTGTTCTTGCCCTTCTTGAAGATAGGAGTGACATTTGCTTTCCTCTTCAGGAAAGTCTTCAGGCACTTTTCCCAATCACCATGATTGTTTCAAAGCCATGCAGATGTGGTGCATAGGGACATGGTTTAGCAGTGGACTTGGTAGGGTAGGGTTATGGTTGGACTAGTTATCTTAAAGGTCTTTTCCAACCTAAATTATTCTATGATTCTGTGATTCTATGGTTGATCAAAGATTATCAAGAGTGGCCTCGCAGTGACATCTGCCAGTTCCCTCAGCACTCGTAGGTGAACCTCCTTGTTCATCCACGCAGGCCTCCAACCATTTTTGCCTGACTCATTATACATTGGGAGGGACCGCTGCTCAGCTCGAAGGAGGGTGATCCCTGAATATTAACTAGCTTTCTTGGGCCCTTCTTCTCTCCAGGGCCTTATCTCACGAGACTCTTCTAGGCAAATCTTTGAAGAGGCCAAGGTCAACTCTCCTGAAGTCCAACTTGCTTTTTACCCTCCTCCCTGCCCTCAGGATCCTTAACTCCACCAAGGCTGCCTTGGTGTCACCTTCACATGTCCTCTCTCAAATCCTAACCCATAATCTCTCAGTTGGCTCCTCGTCCATCCCCAGACAGAGCTCCAGCTGCTCTCTCCCATAGCAAGGAGCTCCTCAGCGAGGAGAAGAAGGTCGTGTTGTTGGAAGCAGGATGTTCCGCTGTGTAACTGAACTGCTTCATGAGCTCAGGGAGGCGTCTGCTTCCATTTGTGAGAGCTTGTTTTCTTTTCTGAGTGTCAGAAAGGGGCTGTAGAGCCTGGTATTTCTTGTCTCTTTTGTTGACATAGGGAATTCTTGATTTTTTTGCAGTGATGTCATGTAACTTCTCCCATTCCCTGCTCCATAACATCTCTTAAACAATGGAGCAACAGTTGATGTGGAGCAGTAATGTTAGAAGAAGCCACGTTTCTTTTTGATGCGCTGTCAGTGCGGAATGCGCTCACGCCTGCGGAACAAGGCTGCTCTTGCCCAGAGATCAGACAGCTCCAGAGGCTTTCAGCGCTTCCTGACGTCTCTTGGTGTTGCTGTAGCTTGATCCCAGCACAGATCTGCGGAGATTAGCAGAGACCTGGGTTTTATTTAATGGCATGTTATGGTCCTCCAGCTTGCAATAAAGAGAACTCCCCAAGTTGGTTTCTTCACTGGTTAATTAGGAAGGCAGTTCCGACTCCTGTTTGTTGTTTCAGAGCTTAATTTGCTGCTCTTTAGCCTGCTGCCCCGAGCCAGCTAACCGTGCTGCAGACAGGCTCCTCTCCTCGCTCCTGCTGGCCAGGCTGGCCCAGCTCTGTGGCTGGGCTGTAGGTCTCTGAAGGTGAGTTTGTGCTGTACCCAACAGCCCTGCGGCTCTGGCTGCTCAGCATCACTCGCATTTGATCTTAGACATTGATTAGATTTCCTTGTCCTTACATCTGAAGGGCTCTGAACTGGCTCTTTGTTTTGATGGAATCCGTTGTTTATACAGTGGTGCCCAGCTGTGCTAGACTGAGGAGGAGGAGCTGAGGACACTGGTTGACAGTAGAAGACCTCCATCTCCCAGAATATAGCCATGCAGGCTCTTCCTTTGGTGATTCCCTCAGCGTACCTGCTCAATTAGAGTTTGGGTTTTTCGTCTCTCTCTAGCCCCCAAAACTGATGTGGCAAGAGGATTCTGCCGGTGGCCCATGGGGCTGGCTCCGCTGGCCGCACAGCAGGGCTGGTGGCACACAGTTATCTGGGTTTGAGGCCACGTGCTCAGGTTGCAGCAGGATTTGTTTCACCACCAGCAGCCATTCTGTGCACGTGACAAAGGGCTCGCTGGGGAAACCTAGACGTGCGCTTTGATCAGTAGCTCAGATGCAAGCCTCAGCGAGCACAGTCGCTTTTGGTGGGTACCTGCTCCTGCAGACACGCTGGCTCGACACTAATGCAGGCCTGGCAACACCTCAAGTGGTGGAGAGACTGGTACAACATGCCTGTTTCTGCATGCCCTGAATTCCTTCCAGCTGGAACCTCAGGACCACAAACTGATACTAATTCTGTGTTGTCAGACCTTGTCTGTGCTGCAGCGGTGATTTCCTGACATATCTTCACTCCATTGCTTTGCTCTTAAGCCATTGCCCAACGATTTGTGTGGAAGGTGTAGATGGAGGCGGTGTGTGCACTGCAGAGGGAGATGACCCGCTCTGTGCGGGTGTGTACACGTGGGTGTTCTGTTCAGACCAGGAATGCTTTAAGGCTGCAAGTCTCGTATGGTGTGCAGTAGAAGGACAGTGGCAGCAATCTCTGAAGAGTCCCCGTGCTTAATAGAGCGGTGCCATGTTGAAGAAATGCAGTGTCGCTAGTTGAGGATGATATCCTGCCATTTTTAGGAAGCAACCCCATTTTCTTTTCAGCGCATTTCAAGCGGAAACCCCGCGAGTGCTTCACAGACCTCTGAAATCGCTCACTTGAAATCCCTCCAGCCTTGGAAGCTGTTTTGGGCACCGTTTTTTTCCTCCTTTGTGTGGAATGGGCTGTGTGCCTCCTTTCTGGCTCAGCATGAGAGCAGCAGTGCTACTGATGAAGGGGCTCTTCAGCAGCCTGTCTCTGCTTAGCTGGGAGCTGCGCTGTGAGTCCTGAAAGCAGAGGGATCCACACCAAAAGCAGGAGGAGGCAGCGGGTGTCAGCCCTGGTCTTGGCACTCCAACCCAGACAGGCAGTGGTTGTAAGCACTCAAATGTGCTGCACCAGGTGTCGTCAGCGTGGTGTCCCCTGTGTCACAAATAACTCTGTTATCTGTTGGCAGATGTATTAATTCTTTAAAGCTAACTTGTAAACCAGTAACTAGTCATGAGAAGAGCCACAATGAGTAGTGCAGTCATCCAGACTGTGTGAGGGCCTTGGCATTTCCCATCCCACCAGCACACCATCCTCCACTGTATCCCCCAGGAAGGGAACCTCATGAAGTTCAACAAGGGCAAGTGTGAGGTCCTGCCCCTGAGGATAAATAACCCAATGCACCAGTACAGAGGAGGGGTGACCTGCTGGAAAGCAGCTCTACAGAGAAGGACCTGGAAGTGCTGGTGGACAGTAAGTTCACCATGAGCCAGCAATGGGCCCTTGTGGCCAAGAAGACAAATGTTCTCCTGGGGTGCATTCAAAGAGTGTGGCCAGTGGGTCGAGGGATGTTCTCCTCCCCTTCTATTCTGCCCTGATAAGGCCACCTCTGGAGTATTGTGTCCAGTTCTGCGCTCCTCCATTCAAATACTGGAGAGAGTCCAACAGAGGCTGAGAGGATGATTAAGGGACTGGAGCATCTCTGTGCCGAGGAAAGGCTGAGAGCCCTGGGGCTGCTGAGCTGGAGAAGAGAAGCCTCAGAGGGGATCTGATCAATGCTGATCAAGAGCTGAAGGGTGGGTGTCAGATACAATGCTGTGAAGGTGACAGAGCCTGGCCCAGGCTACCCAGAGAGGTTGTGGAGTCTCCTTCTCTAGACACTTTCAAGACTCATCTGGACATGTTCCTGTGTAACCTGCCTTGGGTGACCCTGCTTTGGCAGGGGCATTGGACAAGATGATCTCCAGAGGTCTCTTCCAGCCCCTACCATTCTGTGATTCTGCAACTCCAGTGCTGGCCGTGTTCTAGTGACCGGGAGCACCACCTTCTTCCAGACTGAGGATTTTATGATTCCTTTTATGCCTCTAAAACCTAATCTAGTCCAAACTATAACATATGTATGGTTTTTTGCCTCTACGTAAAACCCAAGGCTGTGTTTGTACCATGCATATTGAGTCATTGACAGGACAGTGACTGTTGTGTGTGCTGGGTTTCAGGAAGCAGCTGGGTGTCTGTTGTGGATAAAGCAAATAGAACAAGGAAAGGTCATGCGAAGGCTCGTCAGCCGAGGCTGAGGAAAATATCTATATTCCTGACATGAGCAAATCCTTCAGAAAGTGTTAAAATTGTTGACTCCCGGAGACATGCAGACAAGAGTCCTCAGCTGGTAATTTCAGCTGTGAAGCTTCTTATCAAGATGCCTCTGAACACGTAACTGCGTTACAGCCAGGGAGTCTGGCAGGCTCTAAAAGCGTGTCCTGAGGTTAATTGAATTTGGGGAACGTTAGAGCGTGTTTCTGGTGCCTGGGTAGCTGCCTGCTTCAGGGAGCACCAGAGAAATAGGAATAATTCCAGGAAGCTAATAGCTGCAAGTGAATTCCCATAGTAGTGGCAGTGTATGATCAGGTTTGATTACAGGACGTGGGGATGAAGGCAGGCAGCTCCCACGGTTTAATTGCGTGATCCGTGCATGTTGAACCAGAGACATTCTGATCGAGCTGAAGCTGCTGGGTAGCACTGACGTTCACCTTTTCCAGCCATTCATTTTCAGCTCGAGCAGCAGTAGCCGCAGTGTGACACATCCTTCCGTGGCTCACTTTGTGCAGGGCTTGTGCCACCACTGCAGCCCCCAGGAAGCAGGTCCAGGCTGGGCACTGTGCGGGAGGAGGGCTAAGGGCTGGCAGGGCAGCTGCCCTGGGCTGAAGTTGGGTGGAAAAGCCTGGCAAGCGACAGTCTGCTTTCAAGGGGAGGCCTGTCTGTCCTAGCACATCCTGGGGTGCTGTGTCTGATCATTGTCTGTTTTGCAGCGATGGAGAGGCATCTGGGGGGAACCCCATGGTGGCAGGGTTCCAAGACGACCTGGATCTGGATGACAAAATCCCCAGCAGACCCATGCTGGCAGCAGAACGGGTGCCCAGCAAGAACGTCACCCTCTCCAGTGAGGAAGAGGAAGAGGTGAAGGACTCTAAGGTTGTACTCATACCTGATGAAGCCATCGACACAGAGCAGGAAAAAAAAAGGTACAGAGCACAGCTTAAAGCGTGGGGTTGTTCTGGCAAACTTGGGGCTCTTCTTGGTCCTGCCACTTGGTTCTGTGCGGCCTCTGGGAGATCTTGGTGCCTCCATCAGGCTGTTCCTTCAGCTGGGGCTGTATTTCCTTGAGGTGTGACGGCTGTCTGGGATGCTCTCTGCAGCACACATAGGCAGCACGCCTTCGAGCGCTGTGCTCCTGTGCTCACCGGTACATTTCTGGTTGGGAACGGCCCAGCCTTTTTCTCAGGTGTGAACAAGAGACTGTAACCGAGCACCTGAATGTCTGTCTGCTCATAGCGGTGTGAGGAGGACAGAGGAGGCGAGTCTTGTGCTGAAGGGAGTGGAAGTCCATCAGCACGTGCTGTGCTGGAGCATGATGAACTGGATCATGTTCTCCACACACCACATCCTGTGGGCGATAGGCATGGCCCGCTTGTGCAGGCACCTCTGCGCCAGCCTGACAACCACAGGGTCGTGAGGGTTGTCCTCAGCCCTCTTCAGTGGTGTGTGTTTGACCACACACCCCCTGGGATGAGCTACCCTCCCGTTGAGATGCACATTGCAGCCCTTGAAGCAGGCTCAGCTATTAATTGGTCATCATGCTTTGCTTCACACAATGGGGGTAGACAGGCTCTGACTACTAGTTTCATTCTTTTCAGGTCTTCCAGAAATTCTCTGAAACCACAGAGTGAAGCAATTTTGACCAAAGCAACTGACCCGAAGCCTCTTGACAGTTTACCTCCACGTTCTGGGTCCGAAAAAAACAGCAGCAGCAAGGTCAACACCAGCCTGCCAGCTGCTGCTCCTGCCACCCCTGCAGCAGTCCAGGCCCCAAAGACCGCTTCCCAAAGCAAAGGACACGCTCTCAAGCAGAAAGTGGTCAAAGAGGAAAAGCCTGAGGAGTCTGACAGCGATCAAGAGGGACCAATAGCTACTCAGATGCTCTCATTTGTTATGGATGACCCAGACTTTGAAAGCGAGGATTCTGACAGCCAGAAGAAGAAAATGGTAAATAACAGGCACGAGTCGCTGTGTGCTGCTGCGAAGCTGAGCTGAGAGTGTTGAGGCTTCTGGCTGAGTAGAGCTTTCATCTGCTTTCTCATCTCTCAGCAGCAGTCGCAGCAAGTCAGGTGCTAAGCAACCTGAAGAGATTGATATAAGCACAAACCCACTAATGCTCTGATTGTTGAAGCCACGCGGCAACCAGGATTGTGCTTAGGGGTTTTAATGCACTGTTTATTCTTAGTAAGTCCAAAGCGTGGTCAGTCCAGCAGTGTGGAAGGCATAAAATATGAAGCTAATGGTTTTTCACCCCAACTTTAACATGTAGAGATGTGTGCACGCCACAGAGAGCAAGCTTCCTACGGTCAATCCAATGATCAAAAGGCCGTAACGAAATTTGCTTGGCAAAGCTTCTTACTGAAGCAGGAAAATCTGCTTGAGGAGTTCCCAGTCTAACCAGGTTAGCTGGAATGTCTCTGAGCGTTCAGCCTGTGAGTGTCTGCTCAAACACAGGGTGCAGCAGGGTCCCCTCTGCCCCGGTCAGGTATTAAAGATGGAGAAGACACAAGTATCTTCCCTGGGCTGGTAGGAACCTGCTGCTGTGAGTCTAGATGTCCCTGATTTCAGTGATCTGTACTCGCAGTCAGCTGAGCAATCTCTAGCAACTGCTGACCATCATTCAGTAGTTCAAATAAAAATGGGTTCAAACTGGAAGAGGGTAGATTTAGATTGGAAATTAGAAGGAAATTCTTCACTCTGAGGGTGGTGAGACACTGGCACAGGTTGCCCAGAGAAGCTGTGGATGCTCCATCCCTGGAGGTGTTCAAGGCCAGGTTGGATGGGGCCTTGAGCAACCTGGTCTAGTGGGAGGTGTCCCTGCCCATGGCACTGGGGTTGGAATGAAATGGTCTTTAAGGTCCCTTCCAACCCAAACCATTCTCTAGTTCTCTGATTCTGTGGTTTGGGATGGGCGGTTGCTGTTCAGGAGTGTTCCTGGTACCTCTACATTAGGAATGTTTTATGTGTTTGTATCACTCCAGAATCCTGCAGAGAGGACAGTTGTCCCAGTTTCTTTGACCTTGCCTGTATGTCATGCTGTTTATTAAGTAATTTTCCATTTGTTTAGTATTTTCAGTACCTGCTTTTCTTGGCACTTCAATATGAAAGCAAAAAAATTTAGACCAAGTTTACTCCTCTTAGCACACGACAA
Source organism: Eurystomus gularis (assembly GCA_013400335.1). Classification (NCBI taxonomy): domain Eukaryota; kingdom Metazoa; phylum Chordata; class Aves; order Coraciiformes; family Coraciidae; genus Eurystomus; species Eurystomus gularis. The sequence continues at coordinate 48,006 of VZZY01013066.1, read as the reverse complement.
CGAGGAACAAGGTTTTTGAGGGAGCTTCCCATTGCAAAAGTGTCAGGGAGATGCCCCACGACTCATGACTACTTTTCGACTGCAAGGTTTCCTGGTCAGGCGAAGCAGTAAAAACACTGACAGGGATGAGGAGGGGGCTCAGCAGCAGAGCAAGGCCATGTTGGGCAGTGTGGAGGATCTGAAGAAAGGGTGGTTAGTGAATTCTGGAGAGGATCAGTTGGCAGATATCAGAAGATCATTAAACTTCCCTTCCATTGCCATCATGCAGAGACAAGATTCTTGGGTGATATCCAGTCTCTGCAGCATCCTGGGTTTTAGTCCACATTGAAGGGGCAAATTTGCCCTGGCAGCACGTTCCTTTTGACTCGATGAAAGGGCTGATTCTGCAGACACAGACCACTTGGCCCCCCTGCCTCTGTCACGTGAGACCCCACAGCAAAAGGGTTTTGTCTGACAGGTCTAGAGGTGAATTTTCAGCATGTTAGATTTGATTTCCCTCAAAACAGAAGTGCCTCTCCAGGGCAGGTGGAGGCTGATGCTGTTGAGATAGCACAGCTGAAGGTCTCGTTTAGTCCTTTTATATCAGGAGTTTGGTTTTGGTAGCACGAATGTTAAGTTATCAGAGCATTTTCCAGCACCAGCGCTAGAGGCATTTTACCAAGGCAAGAAATAGAGCTTATAGGATCAAGGGCATTGATTTCCAGGCAATAACAGCTCAGTTCAGCTGCCATTTCCCTCCCTCCTCCCCACCTGCTGACATCAGCCCTCATTGTGTACAAAATACTTAGCAATTTTGGTTGAAAGATTTGTCAGTGTTGTCTGCCTTTTCTTGTCTCTAGGATGAATTCCCAGTCCGGGAAGATCTCTCTGAATTATCTGATGATGATACCTCGTTGGCAAAGCCACCTCAACCTGTGAAATCAACAGTCCACTCCTTTAAACTGAAAAATGATTCTGATCTCTTTGGTTTGGGTTTGGAAGAAGCTGGTCCCAAGGAGAGCAGCGAGGAAGGTAAAGGTCACACCTTATTTCTACTCGCACTCATTTTGTTTCTCAGGCTTTTGTTTTTTCCAAAATGGTCCCAGGGTGTGAGCAAACCAATTTGCACTAAATAAAACACCCTGCACCTCCATGCAGTGCCCTGTGTGTGTCTTTAATGTAGTTTAACACAGCCTAAATAACTTCCTCCGAGTTTTTTGCCATGCGAAGGGGGGGAACTTGGCTCATCCATGGCATCACCCATGTATTATTTTTGTCCCAGCTGGAAGCAGGAGTGCATCTTTCACAAGCTGCTTCTGCATAAGGCTTCCTGCTTAGCCTCGCATGCCTGGGAAGCGGTGTTCAGCATTGCAGTTTCCACCCCCTCAAGAATTTGGATCAACTTCAGCAAAATGCTGTGACATACCCTGCCAATTTGTTCTTCTGTTTTGGGGGAAGGTGTGGTGTGGTTCTGATCACAACCTAAGCATTCCTCAGGCTTTATTCCCCCTCCATCCCCTGAGGGAATACATCTTACTCGTGCAAATAATTTCTGCTGTCCTGGCATTACTGCAAAGCAACTTCCTATAGATCTGCCCCTGATGTCACCGTGAAAGATGGGAAGTTAAAGACTTAAGGTGGGAAAAAGCTGTAAGCAGCGCCAGGGAGAGATTTCTTTCAATAGCAGTTCCAAAAGTGTAAGCAAGGTGTCACAGGCCGCGATGGCTTCATCAGCTTGGCACTTTGAGCTGCTGAACAGCACAGCCTGAAATAGCTAGAAGTGCATCTGCAGAGGCCCAGGTCAATAATTTTACTTCAGTTTAGCAGCTTTAATGATGCAACGTAGGTTCCTCCTATCTCCTCTTTCTGGGATAACTTAAAAACTTATTTTGGTAGTCAGTCAGTTAGAGCTTGACTGGTGATTAGACTTCTCCACAGCTGACTTGTACTTACTGAGAAAAGAGTGTGTAGGTGAGATAGTCAAATACCACTTGTGAAACGTGGTGCAGTTTCAAAGCCTCCTGTTAAACAGCCCAGGACTCTCCTGCTCAAGGAGGTTTTGCAAAGCCTGTGGATGTTCATAGAATTGTAGAATCATTTAGGTTGGAAAAGACCTCTAGGATCATCAAGTCCAACCTTCGTCCAGCATCTCCCTGACCCCTAGACCATGTCTCAAAGTGCCACATCTACCCATTTTTTGAACCCCTCCAGGGATGGTGACTCCACCACTGCCCTGGGCAGCCTGTTCCAGTGCCCAACCACTCTTTCAGTAAAGAATTTCTTCATGATATCCAATCTAAACCTCCCCTGGCACAACTTGAGGCCATTAGCTCTTGTTCTGTTGTTAGTTACCTGCAAGAAGAGACCAGCACCAGCCTCACCACAACCTACTTTTAGGTAGTTGTCGAGAGCAATGAGGTCTCCTCTCAGCCTCCTCTTCTCCAGACTAAACAGTCCCAGTCCCCTCAGGTGCTCTTTATATGACATATTCTCCAGACCCCTCACCAGCTTCGTTGCCCTTTTCTGCACCAGCTCCAGCACCTCAATGTCCTTCTCGTCCTGTGGTGTCCAGAACTGGACACGGTGCTCAAGGTGCGGTCTCATGAGTGCCGAGTCCAGGGGCACAATCACCTCCCTACTCCTGCTGGTCACACCAGTTCAGTGGCCAAGTCATCAGCCACAATAACCTGAGACAAATGTTTTGACAGTAATGGACTCATGGGATTCATTTGACACCATGACAGTGGCCACTCGTGTAGAGCAGGGCTGCAGCACCGACACTTTGGCCTCGTGGTGATGTAATTTCCACGCACAGTTTGAACAGCAGCGAGTGCTAGCCTGCCAGGGTGCTCCATCTGCTGACACTGTGTCCTGAGGGGTCCTCTTGCAGAAGCACAAACCATGCCTGGGAGGGTTTCCATCTGCCTTCAAATGTTAAGTAGTCAGAGGGATATTGTTCCCCAGAGCTCTTCTTCAGTTCTGGAAATAATAATCTGGTCCCCAGTCTTGGAGGACCAATTTGTAGAGCTGGTCTCTATATTTTCTTCTTATTAGCTGTGATGCGGCGGATGCCCAGGTCAGCATTCGTAACACAGAATAATGCAGATAGTATGATGTTCCTAGTTAAACTGGGTGTACATGGTTACGTTTGAGTGTGCCTGCTGGGGCCTGTGTTGGTTTCTGAAGGGGCACAGCTTGTCCTGAGGTGCCGGGATGGCCTTTGCACGTGGCTCCAGGATGGAGCTTTTTCTTCTCAGAAATGGGGACAGGGCACAATTGCAGCTCGACAGTTTAAATTTATTAAAGTCAATGTTTTGGGTTTTTTTGTTTGAACAGATAAACAACCTTCTAAGGAGAAAAAGAAGAAGAAAAAGAAAAGCAAAGAGGTATTATTTAATTCCTCAGAGCCCATGTGGCATATTATCTACCCACCAAGGAGAGGGGTGGCCTTCTACAGCGTACTCTGCGTACCTGGTGGACTTCCTTCCATTCTCACATCCTGCAGCCGGACTTGTGCCTTCCAGGCTCTGCAGACCCCCAAGCTTTTAGAACAGTTGCATTTTGAAAATGCAGTGTGTGAGTTTGTAAAATACAGGATTAAATAGAGCAGTGCATCTCTGCTGGGCTCAGTCTGTCGATAGAACCCTGACTTTTTCCCAGCAGAGGGATGTCCCTGACAGACCAAATCTCAGAGGCAGCAAAGGAAGTCTGCAGGAGGCTTTGTCTTTGACATTTCTGCCTGTCCAATACTGTGGTATTGTCGGGCACAAAATGCCTGACAGACCACTGCTACATGTAAACCAGATGGTCTTTCCTCTCTTCTGTCCAAACTCGCAGAAGGGTCTTCTGGAATTAACTCCAAGCCAGCCTTGGTGGTAGATGCTTCACCCCAAGTAAGGTTCCTGTCAGAGCCAAATTTCAGGGAGATATGTGCTGGGCTACTGGCACGCTCAGAGGATTCACTAACAAAGAGTTTCTCATTTTTCAGGAAGAGGAGAAATCTGTGAAAAAGAAGAGCAAACACAAGAAGAGCAAAGAGAAGGAGGAGAGCAAAGAGGAGAAAAAGAAAAAGAAGAAGAAGAGCAAGGAGAAAAACAGTGAGATAGATGAACTTGAGGCTTTTCTTGGAGGAGGAGGAGCCAGCATGAGCAAGCCACGAGGAGGTGGGGACTATGAGGAGCTGTAGGCTGGCGGCATGTATGCACAGCGGACTCTTCTGCCTTGGCTGTCTCCATCTTTTCTTACGAGTCACACCAGGACAGGTGCAGATGTGTAAAGCTTTGGCCGTTTGCCGACTACTCGCTCCCAACAGAGCTGGCAAAACAAAAGCTTTACATCTGTGTGTGCTGTTCTGGTGCATTCATTACACACAGACAACCTGGCTGAGATGTACTCAAGTAAGGGGAAGGTTCAGGACACAGTTCCCAGGCCCGCTTCTAGGCTGTCGTTTTTCTCCTTCCAGAGATTCCCCGTGGGGCAGCCAGCAGGGCGTAGGAGGTGAAGGGGACCTGCCTCCTGCTCCAGCCTTGCAATATTCCACTCCCGCTCACCTGAAATTCCTGTCTTGTTAAGAGGAGTGCAACAAAACATGCCGCATGAACGCATTGTGCTCGCCTGTCTCAAGTCTTTAACTTTTTATCCTTCCTATTTTTTTAATGAGAAGGGTGGTATTTGGCCGTTGCTCCACCCAGCAGTTGATGAGCTTTAAATGGAGCGGATCATGCTATGGCACAGCTCTGAAACAGCAGCCACAGGGCCAAAGTGTGAGAGAGCGTGTGTGGTTTTGGAGTCTTTTGAATGGGACCTTTCTGCACAGCAGCTTAGTTAGCACTCACTGGTGCTGCTGTTGGAATTCATGAAGCCCCGTTGATTTCCGTGGCCCCAGTGTCTTGGACACTACACGTAAGCTGCTATGCAGTTTGGGAAAACAATGCAAAGTGCAAAGCTAAGCTGAAAAAGAGAGAGAAATCAGTGCTTCTCTGCATTTCCCACCCTTGAAGTTGCATATACTAGAATCCCCTCCCTTCAGTACCTCTCAGGGACATGACTCTCATGTGGAAATGAAGATACCCCGAGCTTCAGCCCTGTCTACAGGGAAGTGTCAGCATGGCAAGGCGTTTGCTTCTCAGGCACTTTACGGTCACGCTGTAAAACACCGGCTGCCTCCCTACACTGAGAGGGACAACCAGGGTAGCTCAGACAGCATCCTTCCTGGGCCAGCCTCTGTCGGTCCTGCAGCCATGCTCACTGGGCCCAGCCTCCAGCAGCTGGCGTGCTGCCTGTCCCTGCCTCAGGTGGAGAGCCTTCTCGCCCATGGGTTTGGGAAGCCTGCTTTGAACTTGAACCTGTGGATTGGTACCTGCTCAGCAGCATCAGTTACCATTGGATGGGCATACAGGTCAGGTCTCCACACTTGCCTGTGTCTCACTGAGCAACCCCCGTGTTTGATGGAGCTGGTTAGTTCTCCATTACCCCTTCTGATTTGGTTCTGGTGTCCCTTTCGCAGCTCAGACAGTGAAGCTCCCTCCAGGTTCTGGACATTACGTTCCAGGTTGATTTGAGATTTGGTTTTGTTCTCCCTCACCCCTTTGTGTTGTAAAACATCAACCGTGGAATCCAAACTGGGATTTCCCTATAAAACAAGGTGTTCTTTTGATCTGTTATCCGCTCCAGAGTTGTCTTGACCAGCAGGCAGTTACCTGCTCCATGTTTCTTTTTCTTTCTCCCTGTCCCCAGACTGTACCTGTAACCCTGTAGGAGGAACCGGGGTTTTTGCTGTAGGAGCTGTATGTTCAGATCTGTTTGCCGTTGCGTTTGCCTACTTCTCTGAGCATTACAACACTTCACGTGACACCGGAGGGAAATTGCACGGGACAGTTCAAACTTTGCACTTCTGGGGAGGAGAAAGCGGGTTGAGACGTGACCAGTTTACGGCCTCTATGTGGAAAGGCAGGCAGGCAGCCGAGCTCCCGCCGGCTGCCTTCTGAAAGCGCTTGCTTTCTGTGAAGATTTTGGGTCATGTTCCATTCTGCATTGAAAAAAACCTGGTACAATCCATTCTGACTATAAAGCTCTGTTGTACAACTGCCTCTGAATACCTTCTTCACAACAAGCTCGTCTGCCTGGGCTCGGGCACTGCGTGGCCCTCGGGGCTGTTTCACAGGAGGGCATCTCGCTGCCCCTGCCTCATGCCCTTGCATTCTCACACTTCATGGAACAGGGCGCTGAATTAAAAACTGTTAACAACAAAAAAAAACCGTAGAACGTAAAACCCGTGAGTTCGTTCCCCAAAGCTGAAGGCTGTCCCGAGAGAGCTGTTCTTTCATGCAGCATAGGGGAGAGGGCGGTTTTGCTCAGCTCTGCTTCCTCGCAAACTCAGCCCTTGCTTAGCAGAAGGCTGCACAGGCGCCGAGTCCCCTGGAAACACTGATGTTGGCGTTGGTTTGTCTTTCACCTGAGCCAGATTTGGCCACCATAGGAGCCTTTACACTCCCCGCGGCTCCTGTTCTTTGTCAGCGTGAGGAGCTGAGACCAAAACAAGCGAAGATGAGTCATTGTGTTCCACAATACTCCTTTAAAAGAGAAAAGCAGATGCAGGAGCTCTCTTTACTTACACCAGAGCCCCAGGCGGGTGTGTGGCATGTTTCGGCTTTGGCAGCAAGGCCAGAGAAATCCCACCGTGTACGTGAAGCAGGAGCATGGAAGGGAATAGCAGCAAAAAGTGCTTTTTAGACTTAGACTTCTCCCTTTTTTCAGGGAATGCTGAACTGGTCAGGGCTACCATGTGAGGTGTCATCCAGTGCCAGCAAGCATGAGTGAGGGAAGAAGGAGCTAGACCTTGTCTGAGCTGGGCTCTCCTGTGCCCAGTCTGTTGAATAAGCTAAATATAAAAAGTATGTGTATGTGCCTGTCATTATGGGGAAGCTTCTGCAGGATCACATCGATATAAATAGTTCCTTTGAGCATCTCTAGAGGTATCAGTGTATTTGCTTTTGGGTTTATCAGTCATCCAAAAAAAAACCAAAAAACCAAGAGCTTGAGGCTGAGGAGCTGCAGTTCCTTGCAGCTAATGCTGGCCGGAGCTGCACGCTGTACAGGGCCTCCGCTGGTTTAGAGCAGCAGGAAGGAGAAGTGCAGCTATATCTGCATTTGTGGCCTGGTTCCCAAGGGCAGCAAGGGGAGCCCTGTCCTTGGGGCTGCAGCTGGAGGCACACGACTGAAAGCTGCCCTGCCTCCACACTGCTGGCTGGCTGGGATCCGCGGGGCCCTCAGCCACGCTACAATTGCACCTTGGCTTCCACTGTGCCAGCTCGAGACCCAGTATTTGGAGGTAGCTCCGAGGTCCCCTGCTCCCACTTCTGTGTGGGATCCTGGCCGGGATCGCTCAGCTGCTGGCCAAGCCTCTGCTGGGTGCGGTGCGAGAGCTGTCTGGTGAGCGGCAGCTCAGTGCCAGGCTGGTTGGCAGCGCTCCAGGAGGAGAGGACACCAGTCTGCAGGAGGCTGGGTGTCTGCTGTGTGGACAGCATGTGTAGTATCGGGCTGGGACAGCCAGGGCCATGCTGCTAACCTGAGATACGAATGGGACTTGTGTGCCCAGCGTTTGCTTTGGGGAGAGTTCCTTGCTGTGGCCGTCCCTGGGGTGGGATGATCCAGCGTGGCTGTTAGCAGCTCCTGTCACTCCTGGCAGCTCCTGGCCTGTGACTTGATGCAGCTGCTGTGACAAGACAGGGTGAAGTCATACTCGGGGAACAGACTGATGTTTCGGTCTCAGCAGGCTTCGCAGTGTGCCTTCCGTGCTAGCATCCCTGTAGCTGCCCAGCTGGGAGCCGATTTTAGCAAGACCCTCCAGCTCCCCTGCACCGAGCAGCCTGACTCCTCCGTGCTCGAACATCCTCTCCCCGAGGGCTCCTCCTGTGCAAGGGCAGCATGTTCACAGCATCTTTCTACTGATGCCCCAGGTCTTCCTAGCACAGGTGGCCATCCCTGCTTGCTAAAGCTCTTGGTCACATTAAGCTGTGGTAGTGGCTGTCACAAAAATGATCTCTGCAAGATACTCAAGCTGCTCAGCACCGCTGCTGTGTACCTCAGCCCTGCAAGGCACAGGACGTGCCAAAAGGACCACAGCTCTTGATACCCCACCTCTGGCTTCCAGCACCCCCTTGCCAAAATACCAGGTCGAAAAGTAGCACAAGGACAGACTGACTGTCCTTGTAGCTCCCACCACCCCCAGACCAGCTCAGTTTCTGGCATCCCTGTGGAAAGCTGTCCCTTGGACTGCCTGGAGGCTCGGCTCAGGAGCTGTCTGGCAATTGCCATCCAGATTTATTCCTGGTCAGTTTATGCGCATTTGTTCCTTTGCCAGTGCTGCTGTTTAAATGCTGCCCTGTGCGGCTGGGGCTCGGCTCTGCTCTGCTTTCATGTCCCCGGCTGTGCTAGCAGCCATCCTTGGCACCAGCTCCCTTTTGAGTTCATCTTCCTGTGGCCGTGCCAGCCCAGATGAGGTCATGCCAGGGCTGGTATTTCATTATTCCCATGCAGTACATCTCCTGCTGCGCCCTGTGCTGGGGCTGGCCTTTCCACAGCTGGGTCCTGCTGGACCTGCAGCCAGCAGCTGACTCACCAGGGCACCAGATCCTCATCAATCATGATTTCTGACAAGGGCCATATGCAGGCAGCGCAATGATCCTGCCCTTGGAGGGATTCAGCTTCTCCCTATTTCTGTTGCATCCCATAAGGTCAAAAGTTTTTCCCTGGCCTGCCAAAGTCTGCAGTGGGAATTTGCTTCCTTCCTTCCAGCAGCGAGCATGAAACGGTTATCGAAACTCCGGATTTAGCAGGACACAAAGTGAATGTGGGAGGTTGCCGGTGCTGTTGGAGGGGGCCTGCCCTGCGAGCAGCCGCGGGGCCGGACAAACCCCCCGGCTGCAGCAAGCCTTGGTGCAGGACGGGCCAGGCAGAGCAGAAGGAAGCCCCGAGCAGGCTGGGCTGGGGGCGAGGTGTCTGCAACGTCCCCACAGTCAAGGGTCCTGCTGCTTGGAGAGACCCTATCACTTCCCTGTCCTCCTGGGATGCCCCCAAGCTCGAAAAGGAGTGATTCTGGGGAAATCCCGCAGTAGGATGGGCTTAGGGACTGGTTGCTGTAACCTAGCAACAGTCTCAATCATAGCATAATATAATTAATCCAGTGTTGGCTCAGTCTGTTGCTTAAAGATACCAGGGCAAGTGGCTGAACCTTTTTAACTTGTGGGTTTGCCTCCAAAACAAGCCTTCAGCATCTCAGGCATGTCACACATGTTCCCAGCCCTAGAGCAGCTCGCGGTGAGTATCCAGCCTTCCTCTTTCAACCACTTGGCAGGGAAGTTGCTGAGCAAAGGGAAATAATCCCCTGGCAGCTTCAGAGAGCGTTGTGGCTGATCCCGGTGTGCTCAGGCAGGTGAGCTGTGGCACAGCCGGCTAAAGCTGCGGGCTCCGCACGGAGCAGCCTCTGAAACCCGCACACCGCTACAGGTTCAAGCGGGAGGTGTTGTCTGTACACGGGTGGGCTCTGCCTGCGGGGTGGTGCTGGGGGGCAGCCGGCCAGCCGGGGAACCCAGAAAACTACGAGTTCTCTCCAGGTTGTTGGCAGCCTTACCATGGGAGCGAGGAGGGGAAGCAGTCGCGTGGGTCACTGCAGGGCTGAGATGAGAGGAGGAGGAGGAGAGTGCTGTGTCTCCTGGTGACAGCGAACACCTGAGAGATGCTGGTCTCCCCTCTTCACATGCTCTCCCTGCTCCAGGAGAGCATGTGTGGGCATGGGAGAGCTCTGCCTGTGCCCAAGGTTTGGCCTGGGTGGCAACTGCAGATGGAGACTGTGCTGGCGTCTGCAGACTGGCTGCGGGAAGCAGCCAGCAGGCTGGGAAAAGAGCAGGCTTTTCCCCGGAGCTGGTAGGAGAAACACCCCTTCTTGTGCCATTGGCAGGAAACGGCTCTGCGGAAGGGTGTGAGTGGGGGTTCCCATCCTGGCCTTGCCGCCTCCACCACTGCCCAGTGTTGGAGTCACCAGCCCAGCGCCCAGGAGGTCAGTTCATGCATCGCTGCAAGGGCTGGTGGCTTTGGGGCATCATGAGTGACTGATGCTGGCATGTGGCATCACTTGGGCAGGCTGGAGTGATGCCCGGCAGCCCCGCCGAGCACAGGTGCTGCCCACGCTGCCTGGGCTGCTGAGGCGTGGCTCCCACCGCACACCAGTGCCTCATCCCCGAGGGCTCTCCTTGCCATCACTGCGGGGGGGCAAGGGCACCCCGAACAGGGCATCTTCCTGGCTCCGGTGCCGCTGCAGGTCAGCAGATGGGCGCTCGAGCTCGGGGCTCATTGCTTGCTGGCCTTTGGGGACCGACCTGTCATTCCCAAGGAGGCAGGCAGGAATGTGGGGTTTACACCCCTTGTCACAGACGGGGACCATACACCAGCAGCTGCTCACAGGCATCACACTCACCCTCTTCTGCCACCGAAGCTGTTGGGGCTGCAGGGCAGGCTCCAGTTCCCCCCCTAGCCCTGAAGCGGGCAGCAGGGCCTGGCTTCTCCTGTGCTTCCGAGCTGGGGGAAGGGAGATCATGCGAGGGAGAGAGGAGGAGAGAAGGTGGAAGGAGGGGAGAGCCCCCCTGCACCCAGCCCAGCGTCACGCTGACGCCAGCCAGCTCAGCTGCTCCTCGCTTGGGGACAGTGAGAGCATCGCACCCAGAACAGAGCTGCAGGGTGCCCAGCGGGCAGCGGCAAGCATCCCATCGCATCCCATCCCATCCCATCCCATCCCATCCCATCCCATCCCTGCCTTCTCCCATCCCCTCGTTTCCATGTTGCCTTGGAAACGAGGGATTTCACAGCAGCTCGCAGTGGTGCTGCCTGCGGTGGGGTGGGAGAGAGAGGTCTTCTCCATGCCCCTGCCACTGTCCTGCCCTGCCTGCACTGCTCCCCACCCATTCCTTTCCCGTGGGCAGGGGAGGGGGCTGACAGCTGCCAGCCCCCGGCTCTGGCCACCCCGAGGCCACTCCACTGGCCTGCAGCAGATCTGGGTTCGCTTGGGGCCGCAGCACACTGCCCGCCATGGCTGCCCACACAGTGAGGACAGCAACCAGGGAATCATGAGCCTGGGGCCAAGGGAAGGAGTCAAATATTAATCCCTGCTGTAAATTCCACTAGTGGGAAGGAGCGGGGCAATGTGCAGCATCCCCAACACCATCCTGGTGCCATCTGTGTTGCACGCAGGTCCCCAGATGGGGTCCCTCCAGGCCCCTGGGGACATGGCAAAGCTCTGGGTGTCCTGCACTCCCATTTCCCGTAGGATGGCCATAGATGGATGCCACAGGGTGCCCCACACCATTCCCGCAGTGCTGGAGCCCTCACCCTGGTAAACGCTGCTTCGGTGGCTGCAGAACCCATGGGGGTGACCTGGCCACACACCAAGTCCGGGGGCTGGCAGCCACCCACTGCCCACCCAGCCTGGCCAGCCCCTACCAGCTCCCCTTCCCGCGGCACCGCAGGCCATGAGTGGCATGGCACACATCCCACGTGGTGTCCCCGTGATCTCTACGGGGACCGACCCACTCCCACAGGCTGCACACTGGGGTCGTGCGTGTGTTTCTGCTGCACTTGGGAAGCCAAGCGAGACCCAGAAGCCATCTCCTCCCCTGCCTCACCGGAGCTGCTCACGCTCAACTCAAGTCATGCCCCAGCCACGTTCCGCGCTGAGCTGTCCCCCTGCGGGTGCAATCACCCTGACGTGGGCTTGTCTCGCGGGTGGCCCCGAGGACAGGCTGGCGGCTGCCTGTGCCACGTTGTCACTTCCCATCACAGTCCCAGCGCTGAGGCCCAGCATCCCTTTCCGCCCGCTGCCGTGCCATCAGGGCCACCCGGCCCTTCGCCAACGAAACCGACGTGGGAATCCGCATGCCAGGCAGAAGCAGGTCCTGAGCTGCCGGCAGGGACTTGCCACATCACACACCCACCACCCCAGACAGCCCCGACACCCACGGGGGATGTCCCCTCGGCTTGCGAGCGCTCTGTGTGAGGGCCGCTTGGCCCCGGCTCCCCAGGCTGGGCCTGTTGAGGACCCGCTGCTGCTTGGCATCTGCAGCCTGTCCCATCCCGCTGAGCAGGGCCCAGAGCGTGCCCAGCACCAGCCTGGCTGCCCGGTCCTTCGGGATGAGCAAGCGTGTTTGCAGCTTCAGCACGAGGTGCGTCCGTGTGGGTGAGGACGGGCCATCGTGCCGTCTCTCAGAGCTGGACATCATTTCTTTGTGTTTAACATCCGTCAAATTATTTTTCCTTGGTTGCTTTCTGAACTTTTCTGAGGAATCAGCTCGGAGTGGGCCATGCTGGATTCTCCTGACACCACCACAGCAGTGCCCCAGTCGCGCTGCCGGAGTCCTGGGAAAACCCCTTCATTGGAGGCTTTCCCTCACTGACCACCTTGTCCTGCCTGTACCTGCCTCCCCGGTGAGGCTCCGCTGCTCCTGGCAGAGCAAGGCTGCGTTTTGCAAATGCCCAGAAAGGTCTTTCTAGAGTTGACACTGGCCCATACTGGCATGGTCAGAGCTGTCCTCCTCCACCCGTGCCCTCCTCACCTTGCCCACCTGGTCGGAGGGAGGCACCAGTGACAATGTGCAGGAGAGCCAGGGACAGAGCAGGGCTCTTGGTGACCCTGGCACCAGGACTGGCTGGACAGCAGCGAGGAGGCACCCAGCGCTGCTGCAGCCATGGTGGGACAGTGGCCTTTGAGGACATGGGTGGTGGGTGGCCCACAAGTGCTGCTTGTCTCCATCATCCTTGGGTCCCGCATTCCCAGCTCTCGGTGTGTCCCCAGCACACTGGTCCTCAGGGAGGCCTGCAAGACGTCCGTCCCCAGGATGGGGATCTTGCAGGCTATGTGGGACAGATCTGAGCCCCTATGTCCCCCCCAAGCTGAGGTCTGTCCTTCTGTGGGGCTGGCCAAGTGCCCAGCATTGCCACAGACCCCCGTGTGACCCATGGGCACATCGTTCCTCTGTGCCTCAGTTTCCCCTTTGGCTGGGACATGGCAGAACTGAGCCTGTCACACGCAGGCACGGTGGCTGGGGGGAACACACCGGGTGTGGTGACAGGGAGATGACAAACCAAGCCCTCAGCCCCCGCCTGTGCTGCCCACCTGTCCTCCCCAGCAGAGCCAGGACCGCATGTGCCAGCAGCTAGTGAACGATGAGCGTGAACGTCTATGATGACCGTTGCCCGTGCAGCTCCGGGGGGCCTCTCCCCAGCCACCATCCACAGCGACAAGGGCAGGAGCACGCTGCTGATGGGGAAACTGAGTCACAGGGCTGCTGCATGGGCCTTGGCTCCACTCCCCATTGGGCCTGGGAGAGGACCCAGCACAGAGCAGGTAGAAACCCCAGCAAAGGAGGGCGTTTGTCCCCACACTGGCCCAGCCTGGCTGCTCCTGGCCATGGAGGGGCAGCCAGGCCACGCACCCCAGAATGGGGACAGAAGCTGCTCCTGCCTGAGGATGAGTGCTGGGGTGGCCTTCTCGCAGGACTGCAGGAACAAGCCCTGGCTCATGTCGTCCTTCTGGCTGCTCGCATGTCCCACCCCAACATGACGGAGTCCTGGGCAGCTCGCCGGGGACAAGCCCAGACCTGCACAGCCATGGTGAGGACCCAACACCACCATCCTCTGCACAGGGCAGGGTCTGTCCCGTCCCTCCCCCAGAACCCCGCTGCTGGGCAGGGGCTGCTGCTGGGGGCTGTGCCAAGGGGGTCCCCTCCATCGGAGGGGCTGCCACCCTTGCAGACAGCAGGCACAAGGCCAGGCGACCACCCCCACCCCTGCCCTAGGGCCACCCCAGGGCTTCTCAGCGCCCATGGGACTGGGCTAGGGCTGCCCCCTCTCCCTGGGGACCCCAGACTCTGGGGGTGTCACAGGCCAAAGCAGCAGCATGCCCCCGTGCTCGGAGGAAGATGTCAGCCCCTGCCAGAGCCCCTCTGCCTGGCTCCCAGCGGGCCCTGACCAGCCAGCACAGCCACAGCCTTCGGCTCCATCCTCCTCCTGGGGCATCTCCTTGCCCCCAGGCTGCCCCTGGCTCAAGGAGATGTCCACAGCCCTCAGCACATGCCATGGCACTGCCATCCCCAGAGGCATGGAGACATTCTCATGGTCTAGTTGGATTCCTCAGCGCTTTCCCGTCTAAAATAGCCACACAGAGGGAGCAGATGGTCCCACTGCCCCTCACCATGGGGCTTGGGAGACACAGCCCAACCCACTTGTTCTCTGCCCTCCGGCTGCCAAGGCCCCAGGCTCTGGGCAGGTGACCTCGATCTATGAGGTGACCTCCATCTGTGCCCACCTGGCAGCAGCACCCTCCATGCCAGGCCTCCCCATAGGATTTGGGCTCTTATCGTTTGGAGGACAGGACTCATGGGGGGTGCTGAGCCCTGGCATCTCCTGGGCTGTGAGCTGGCCAGACCCATGCTCCTGTGGGCACCGGTGGCCACGTCATGAGGCTTGGTGGTGCTGGGCTCCAGCACGGGGCTGGCTGGCACGGGGCTGGCAGCAGGCGGGAGCAGATGGAGCCGCACCGTGGGGGCCGAAGGGGCAGGAAGCCGAGGGCAGCAGGAACGGCCGGACCGACAGCCCGAGCACCACGTCCCGCAGGGAGGGGAATGGAAGCTCTGGGGGAGCTGGCGGGGCCCAGCTGAGCGTGCCCCTGCGCCCCCCACCCATCTGGGACACCCCCTCATCTCTGTGGTGAGTTCCTGGGGCTGAGCCAGGCGCTGGCGGGACCGTGCTGCTGGGCTCAGCACCCCTGGGAGCACCGGGCCTGCCAGGGCACAGCGCATCGGCTCGGGCCCTGCCGAGCCACGGCCACGCCAGCTCCCCCGGCACAGCTGCCCGGGGCAGGCTCGGAGACCCTGGAAGGAACGTGGCCCTGTGCCACGGGGGAGGGAGGGAAGGGTCTTGGCTACAGAGGATTTTGAAACCAAGCAAATCCTGGCGGGTACCCACCATGTGTGGACGCAGAGCAGGTCAGGCCTCAGCTCTGGGCTTGGAGCCACGAGGGCTCCCGGAGGGTCCCCCGTGCCAGGGCTGCTCGGAGGCA
>VZZY01013066.1:1737-21985 GCA_013400335.1 Eurystomus gularis | reverse complement strand
ACGCGGCTTTTCCCTCCGGCCTGCGGCACAAGCGCCGGTGCCGGTCCCGCTGCTCACGGCCGAGCCAGCCCCGCTGCCCCTGGGTAGCGGTGGGGGCAGCGGTGCCACCGGGGCAGCCCTGGGGGTGCCCGTGACCCCCCCGAGTGCCCTGAGGAGAGTACCGGTGATACCGTGCCCGTTTTCCCAGCTCCAGGGCAGCACCGTCCCCGTCCCTGGGCGCCCGGCCGAGCTGCCAGCAGGCTGAGCCGCGGCCACAGCAGCCCAGCAGTCTTCCACAGGCACGGGCGTAGCGGCGTCTTCCAGTACCAGAGCCTCTGGTCGCGGTGAGCCGCCCCAGGGCTTGGCCGAGCTCTGCCAGCGGGGGTAACCGCTCCGGCTCCGCTTCAGCATCCTCTCTTCTCTGCCAGGGCTTTGGGCGAGCAGACCACTCGGTGACTACAGAGAAGCTTAAAGCCGAGTACCCGGACTATGAGATCACCTGGGCGGACGAAGGCTACTGACGCGCTCTGGCTGGGCAGCGGCACCAGCCTGGAGCTGGTGCGGCCGGATCCAGCACTGGGGCGGTGGCAGCGGGCTCCCCGTGCTTGGCGAGTGCTCTGGGCTCTCCTGGTTTCCCTTTGTGTTGAACTTGCCCGTTCTCCGCCATCCACGGACTTCCCACGCGCCGTGGGTGCTGCCCACCTCCCTGGCACAGCGCGGCAGAGCCTCGGTGCAGCTGGCGGGCGCTCTGCCCCGGCCGCCCCCGTGGCGAGGGGGGATTGTCCCACGTGTGTACGTGAGAATTAAACGCGCTGGGGAGCAGCTATTTGCGTGGTCACACATCTGTGGCTCAGCCTGCTCCTTCCCCCGGCTCTAGGCCGTACTCCCTTATTGCAGGGGTGACCCCCTGGGTTTCCAGCACCCTGTGAGGAGCCTGACCCTGGAGCTGGCAGGATCTGGGGTGGGAAGGGCAGAAAGCGTGTCAGGATTAGCCTTGGGAAGGGCTGAGGCTGGAGAGAGAAAGCGATGGGCCCCCCATGGCTGGCAGAGGGAAGGGCAGGGTGGGTCTGGGAGAGGGACCGCTCTCATCTGCTGGGTGGGAGCCGAACTGCCCAGGAGTGTGGTTTGGAAGAACATGTCCATCCCCACCCTGGCAAGTGGTCACACCTTGAGCTAGAGCATCCCCCTGGACATCAGCTCCCTGGACAGCCAGCGCTGGCTCCTGTCCCTCTGTATTTCCCAGAGAGACTTTCTGCTCTGCTTCCAGTTCCAGCGAGGAGCAGGGTGGGGAGACTGAGAAAAGCTGCTGGAGCCTTTGGTGGCAGGAGAGCCTGAGGTACGTCAGGCTGGCCAGGTGGATCATTCGATTGCCGTACCATACAAGACAAGGGCTGGAGGAACCTCACCCTCCCTGGTCCCAGCCCCATTTCACTTGCGGGGCTGCAATCCTGTGTGCTCCTGGCTCCTGCCTGGCCACTGTGCCTGGAGCCTTGCAGGGTTAGCATGACCTGCTAAAGCTCAGCCCCTGTGCCCAGTCTCCTGCCCTAAAGTCCAAAGGTAGATCATGATGGATGGGGATGAGTTTCATGGGCCAGGCTGGGGGTGCAGGGCCCACCGCCTGGCTGGTGGCTTGGATCTGGAGCTGTGTCTCCTGTGGAGGATGATGCCCACAAGCCTTGCAAACTGGTGGAGGGAAAATAAAGCTGGGGGCTAAGCCCAGGTGCCCAAGACATGCACAAGGTTGCACTGGGTCCAATCTAGAAAAATAGCTCTACTATGCTTAGACCTTCCATCCTGCAAGGTGTTGGCCATCTCTATGCTGGGGTGAATGTCACCCAGCAGTCACGCATGCACAGAACATGGGTGAATGTGGGGTGGGGGCTGAGTGCCTTGCACAGGTTGCACAGAGGAGCACAGCTTCCATTTGAGTTAATGAGTCGCAGAGCTTGAGGCATCTCTGGAGATGCCCAGTCCATCCCTCTGCCCCAGCAGGTCCCTGCCTGGGGCTGTGGGCAGGTGGGTTTTGGGCATCTCCATGGCTGCAGACCCCACAGCAGCCTGGGCAACTAGCTGCCTCTGGTTTTGACAACCATCACAGGAAAAAGGTTTTTCTTAAAATGACCTTGGAAGGTCCCTTCCAACCCAATGCACTCTATGATTCTATGAAGATTAAGTGGTGTTTCATGTTCTCACTTCGCTCTCATCATCTCTTGTCCCTTCATGGGGTACCTGATGCTCAGAAGAGGTTGGCTTCTCTCCGCACCCTCCTGTCAGGTCTTTATGCCCGTGGGTAGTGTCCCCCTGTGCCTTCTCTTCTCCAGACTGACCAGCTCCAGCTTTCTCAGTCTCTCCTCATGAGAATTCCAGTCCCTTCATCGTTGTCACGGCCCCCAGCTAGATGCACTCCAATGTGCCCGTGTCTCATACTGGGGCCCAGCATTCCCCTGTGTCTCCCCAGAGAAGAGGGGAGGAATGAAATCTTCTGGAGATGCTTTGCCTACAGCACCCAGGGGACTGGTGGCTCCTTCGCTGGAGGCCTCGTGGTCAGCTTGGTGCCTGCCAGGTTTCCCAGCAGCAAGACAGGGCTCCTGCCACAGGCACTGCCGGCCCCAGGGTGTAGGGCCTGGGGGTCACGAGGTTGCTGGCCTCTGCCCGCTGGGAACACGCTGCGGGAAGGAGCTGCACCCCACGTTTTACTGCGCCTGATGCAATCGCGCTGCAATCTGCTGTGCAAGGCCACCAGCAAGGAGGGGAGAAACATCTGCGCACAGCGTTCGGCAGCGGGCACCGATCTCTGGGCATGGGGGTGCCAGCAGTGGAGGCAGGAGGGCTTCCCTGGGGCAGTGCCAGCCCCATGAGCCCTGGCACCTGCCCAGGTGGGGAAACTGAGGCAGGGGCAGTGGCTTCTGTCACCAGGCAGCTCTGGTGGTGCCATGTGGGGCACTGGCTGCCAAGCCACAGTCCTGTGCCTTTTCCCTCTCAAAAAAGACCTGGGAGTCCTGGTGGACAACAGGATGACCACGAGTCAGCAATATGCACTTACAGCCAAGAAGGCCAATGACATCCTGGGGTGCACCAAGAGCAGTGCGGGCAGCAGGTCGAGGGAAATTCTCCTCCCTCTCTGCTCTGCCCTGCTGAGGCCCCATCTGGAGTACTGTGACCAGTTCTGGGCTCCCTGGTTCAAGAAGGAAAGGGAACTGCTGGAGAGGGTACAGCAAAGGGCCACAAAGATGATTAGGGGACTAGAACATCCCCCTCATGAAGAAAGACTGAGGGACTTTTAGCCTAGAGAAGACTGAGGGGGGATCCTATCAATGCTTGTAAATACTTAAAGGGCGGGTGTCAGGAAGATGGGGCCAGACTCTTTTCAGTGGTTCCAGTGATAGGACAAGAGGTAAAGGGCACAAACTGGAACGTACGAAATTCCATCTAAACGTGAGGAGGAACTTCTTTACTTTGAAGGTGGCGGAGCACTGGAACAGGCTGCCCAGAGAGGTGGTGGATTCTCCTTCGCTGGAGAGATTCAGGACCCTCCTGGACACTGTCCTGGGCAACCTGCTCTGGCAGGGGGGTTGGCAGAAGGTGATCTCCAGAGGTCCCTTCCAACCCCAATCATTCTTTGATTCTGTGAACAGCTCTTCCTGGGACTCTGCCAGGGTTGTTCTGCCCCAGGAGCAAGCTGGTGGTGACCCTAGAGCTGTGCCCCTTTGCCCTGTGGCAGTCACGAGCTGGGTGTTGAGATGCTCCTGCCAGACAGAGTGGTGCAGGCAGGGGTGAGGTCCTGCTGATGGCACCTCTGGGCCTGGGGAAGAGGACAGGAGCTGGAGAGAGGCTGCTGAGAGCTGGGAAAGGAGCACTGCAGGCAGCCGGCCAGGCCCTGCACTGGCCCAGGCACCCTCCAGAGCAGCTGCCGCACAGACTGCGCATGGCAGTGGAGGCACCAGGCTGCGGGGCTGCTCTACCCGCCCCGGCCAGGCTGAGACCCTCCTCTCCTGCCACCGGCACATCCCCAGGGCTGGGGTGTGCTGGAGAACCAGCTTTTGGCAAGGCTAGCTCAGCTGGGTGCTGAGCTCCTCCTGCGTCTCCCAGCTGTCCCTGCCTCCTCTCTCAGCCTGGCCCACGTCTCCAGATGGATGGAATTTTGTTCTGAATGCAAAGCCCCAGAGTTTTTGTTGCTAAATCCCCCATCCCTAAGGATCCCTGCCTGCTGCGCTCACCATTGCCTGGGTGCATCGTGACCCATCGACACATCTCCTGCATTGGAGTTCCTCCTTGCACCCCATTCCCTGCCCCCAGCCTGGGTGCACCCCGCTGCTGGTCTGTGCCTGGCACCCAAAGGCTCTTGCTCCTCCATACACTCAGGGACTGTTTCTCCCTGTGCTTAGTGATGCAGCCCAGGCAGCTGGCACGGCTGGGACCCCACACCCCTGGCAGAGGTGCCAGCTTCTCCCCCAGGACTGGCAGCACCATGAGCTGGGCAGGAGGAACTGGTCTTTTCCCTTGCTTAGCTGGTGTGTGCCACCGAACCGTGCCAGCTGGCCCTGTCTTCCTTGGAGTGGCACCCAGCATCTTGCCCTGGTTGGAAAAGGGGGCTGAAGAAGAGAGTTTGCTGCAAAAAAGCAGCCGAAGATCTCCCGGGGATGCAGAGCTGGCAGCATGCCACCAGTGATGCTGGCAGCGGTGCTGGGCAGTGGGACTGAGAGGGACCTGTCCTAGCCCGGCAAACCGCCTCACCATAAACCCCGCTGCTGGATTGGGAAGCCGATAACGGCAGGGCCAAAGTCCAACGTGGGGCAGGTCCCGGGGGGCAGATTCCAGCCCTGGGCTCACAACGTGGCCTCTCCCAGCTTTTGACTGTCGCTGCGGCCCAGAGGCCAAGATGACTGGGCAGGCAGCGCTGCCTGTCCTGCTGCTGCTGGGTGAGCTCTGCCGGTACTGGGGTCGTGCAGTGGGGAGGGAAGGGGCCATGGCACTGGCTGCTCGACTTTGGCCCCCACAGTGTGGGCTCCCATGGGGATCGCTGCTTCCTCCAGCTCTGGCGGGGCCATGCTGCTCTGGGGGGGCTGGGGCAGATACCACCCAGCAAAACCCTCCTGCAGGCTCTGCCAGGGAAGGTCAGCCTGGGTCATACCAGCACCGGAGCTACCAGTGCCAGAATGGATACTGCTAATGGCTTTGCTCAGCATGGGCAGGAAAATGCCCAAATTCTCCTATTTCCCCCCAAATGGGGGCTAAGCCTCGGAGCAGAGGTGTGATATACCAGGCTGGAGGGTCAGTGCCCCAGCCCGGCGGACTCTGACATCCCCAAGGGCACATGGAAGTGAGGCGGGTGGTAGGACATGGCAAAGTGGGAGGTGTGGGGTGCTGGGGCAGTGGCAGAGGGTCCTGTCCAAGGGATGATGCCAAGGGACGATGCTGCTGAGAGCTCAGCATCCCCCCAGAAGGGTCCCAAACCAGGGAACCCAGACACATGTCACCTGCAGGCCACGTGTGCCCTCCGTCACTTGTCGCGGGCACTGTACCCAGGTCCTCACAGGGGTTTCAGCCCCGTTGTCTCGCCCAATAGCCAGGACTGTCCTCCCGGTTGGGTCCGTGGTCGTCAACAGCTGCAGCATTGCAGCCGAGCAGCTCTGCGACTTCGTGTGTGACTGCAGCAACTGCTCTGATGAGAACCAGTGTGGTGGGTGTCTGGACCCCCAAACCCCTCAGCCCCCCCAGGCCCACTCCTAGGCCCTGCTCCTGGGGCGAAAGCAGTAGATGGAGATGGAGCTGGGGGCATTGTGGGTGCAGGTACCCAGGGTGGGTGCAGAACCTCAGAGTGGATGCAGATCCTCCAGGTGGGTGCAGGTCCTTGGAGTGGGCATAGGTCCCTGGGCTGGACACAGGCTGCCTGTGTAGGTGCCAAGGCTGGACGCAGGTCCCTGAGTGCATGCCGGTCCCCAAGATGGGTGCAGAACCCCAGGGTGTGTGTGGGATCTCAGGGGGGGTACAGGTCCCTGGGCTGGATGCAGGTCCCCTGGGTAGGTGCAGGTCCCCAAGATGGGTGCAGGTTCCTGGGGTGAGTGCAGGTCCCGAGGGTGGGCGTGTGTCCCTGGAGTGGATGCAGGTACCTGAGGTGGGCACAGGTCCCCAGGGTGGATGCAGGTCTCCCAGCTGGGTGCAAGTCCCCAGAGTGGACCCAGCCCTGCCCTGACCCCCTGTCTGCCCACCCTCAGGGTACCTGCAAGGCTCAGCAGTGTTGGGAACCCCCTTCACCTGTGATTTTGAGGAAGGTGACTGTGGCTGGCAGGATGTGAGCACCTCGACTTACAGATGGGTGCGGAACCGGGCCAGCCTGGCCACCTGGGCCACGGGGCCCCACTCAGACCACACCTTGGGCACTGACCTGGGTAAGCAGGAGCTGCTTGGCTGGTGAGTGGGCTCTGGGCACCTGCAGCACCGCACCTCTGGGCCCTGAAGACAGAGTGCCAGGACACCCGTCCTTGTAGGGTGCAGGGGACGGAGCAGACCCATGGTGGGGCAGGAGCAGTGCCAGCCACAGCTCTGGTGCCTCCCCATGGGGCTGCAGCCCCTGCTCTGCTCTCTGCTCTCCCCAGGGTGGTTCATGGTGACTGTGTCCCCCCCCACGAAGACCACGGCCACGGCCTGGCTCAGGTCACCAGTGATGCAGGAAGCAGCTGCCACGTGCGAGATCAGGGCCTGGTACCACCTGTCGGGAAGCGGTGAGGGTGCCCATGGCAGGCATGGATGGGCCTCAGGGTACCAGGCACAGAGAAGGGACCATGGGGGGCTGCAGGGGGGAGAAACAGGGCCGTCTGCCCCCATGGCAGGGACAGAGCCACTGGTATCTTGGGACGGCTCCTTTCCATCCTACTCACTGCGTCCATGCCCTGGCTCATCCCCATGGGTACCTCGGGATTCCCAGTGCCAAGGGCTACATTTTTGGGGCTCCCCACAGGGCTCAACCAGACAGAGCAGCCAGTGCTGCGCCTGGCCATGGCATACGGGGACGAGGTGGTGAGGCTGTGGCAGAGCCCTGAGCTTGAAGGCGAGGGCTGGCACCAGCTGGTTGCCTATCCAGGCCGGATCACGGAGCAGTTCGAGGTGAGCCAGGGCAGTGTCAGTACCCAGGTATGGTCCCCGCGAGCTGGGGCCAGAGGAGATGGGTGATGCACCAGGAGCCAAGGATGCCCAGACAGCTCAGGCAGATGAGGAGCTTGAGATGCCACCCCTCTCAATGTCCTCTCATTGGCAGCTCATCTTCTCCCTGACACAACCACCCATGTGTGGGGTAGAGCTGGTGCTTGACGACATCATCTTCAGCAACTGCGGCTTGCAGGGTCAGTCCCACACCCACTGGGATGTGAGCTGGGAACTGTGGGGGAATTGGTTTGGGCTTTGCACCTCGGGGGGGGGCTCTCCTGCCGTGTCTTGGGGACACCCTGGCCTGGCCAGGGCATGGAGTGGGCAGTGAAAGGCTGTCCCTTGAGCAACCCCACGGAAGGATGCAGGGGGAACCCAGCATGTGCTCGGGACACTTGTTTGCTGACATTGTGTCCCACCATCTCAGCACCCAGGAAGCAGGTCTGTGGGGTGGGGGAGAGCCAATGCAACCGGGGCTTCTGCCTGGCACAGCACCGCTTCTGCGACGGCACTGACGACTGCGGGGACAGCTCGGACGAAAATGCAACACAGTGCAGTGAGTATCCCTGGCCCCAGGAGGGGGTCCTGCCCACTGACCCCCCCCAGCCACAGGGGCGGGCTGAGGGTCTGCCCTGGTGGGGCAAAGACAGGCCGTGGAGCTGGCAGAGGTCACCCCAGGTCTGCCTCACAGCTATGCAGCCAGAGGGGCAAAATCACCCTGAGGGTTTGGCAGAAGGGTGGCATCAGCCCAGCCCATTGCAGGGACGTCTCTGCCTGGGGGAGAGGGCTGAGACCCCCACCTCTGGGTCACTCTTCTCTCCCTCCTTCCCTGCAGATTCCTTCAACTTCTGCTCCTTTGAGCAAAATCTCTGCGGCTGGGAGGTGGAGGTCGGGCAGCCAGCATGGGAGAGGAACACGAGCCTGGACCTGGGGACCGCATACAGCATCCCCACCCGGGACCACAGCAACAACAGCCAGGCAGGTGTGTGGCTGGGCACCAGCACCCCGAGAGCCCTGCCACAGCCGTGCCCTCCGGCCCCTGGGCTACACCTGCCTGAGATCAGCTCAGGGCTGTGCTGGGAAAACAGCATCTTGCGCTTGCACACCCAGCCTGGCACCACTGAGCCCCTTCCCGGCATCTCCTGCAGGTTTTTTCCTCCACGTGGGCAGTGCCTCAGACGCAGGGGCCAGCGGCACAGCACGGCTCAGCAGTCCCACTTTCCAGGCCACCAACTCCTGCTCCGTGAGTCACAGCCGAGACCCCGCGTCACAGCCCGTGTGTGGGCACGGTGGTGGCGGGGATGGGGTTGGGGTTGCGGCTGGCCCTTTGCTGGGGATGGGCCCTGGGTGTTTGGGAGTGGTTTGGTGGCATGTCCGGTGCTTGTTGGGAGCTCTGAGCTCTTCCAGCTCCACCTTTGTGAGCATCCTGCGAGGTGGCAGCCATGCCGTGGGGTGCAGGGGGCTGCGTGCCTCTGCCCTCCGGGCTTCTGGGCTCTCTTACCCTCCTCCCCATTCCCAGCTTGTTCTGTACTGCCATCTCCACGGCTCGACCACCAGCAGCCTCAGCATCTCCTATGTCACCAACTCCACCAAGCACCTGGTGAGGGAGAGGACCGGGGACCTGGGCAGCTGCTGGGTCCGGGAGAGAGTGGACTTCAGTGTAACAGAGAGCTTTAAGGTGGGCTGGAGCCACACTGGGGCCAACTGGGCTGCCTGTGGAGTGAGGGGCACAGGGTTACCCCCAGTACACATCCATGGGACAAGGGCTGAACAGGAAACCGGAACCCAGAGCTAAGCCTCTGGTGCTGGCATGTACCACAGTCATGTCCCTGTGCCCATATCTCCAAATCTCCTAGCAGTCCAGGGACAAGCCCTCTGGAAGGGGTAGGGGGGAGGGTTGTGTGGCTTCGTCCATCCCATGTCACTCCATGCCTTCCCACCATCCTGTCTGCTCTCCCCCATGGCCACTTACACAACCTCCCAGCTGACCCTGGAGGGCACCCCAGTGACACCCCAATGGCACCCCGAGGGCACCCCAACAGCAGCCCATGGCTGTGTGCAGGGGCAGCACCATCATCCCAAGTCCCCCGGGGTCCTGTCGTCTTACCCTGCACCCCCTTGAGCTGCAGCATCACCCCTGCTCCCACCAAGCCCCTTCCTGGGAGAAGTGCATCAGCAGGGCACAGGAGCTGGGCTGCTCCCTTCCCTCAGCCCCCCCGCTGTGCCCTTGTGCCTAGCACCATTGCTCAGCCCCTCCATGCCACACAAGCCCTCATGTTGATGTTGCCGGCATGGTGTCTCCCTGCAGGTGCTGATCGAGGGGGTGGCCGGCAGCGCAGGGACCGTGGCCATTGATGACCTGATCCTGTCCCCGGGTTGTGTGCAGAAGGAGGGTGAGCCGAGGGGCGGCCATCCCCCACCCCTGCTCCGGCGTGGGCAGTGGTCCCCGGGCATCTTGTGCCCACGGCACCAGTCCTAAAGGACCCACCACAGGGGCTGCTCATCAAGGTGGCCAGCATGGCAAGCACTTGCCCAGGGGCCCACAGCTTGGGTTGCCTGGTGTGCTTGTCCTGCAGCTGTGACCCTCTGTCCCCTGCACTGAACCCTCCTGCCTGAGCTGTGTCACTCGGGCAGCTCTCTCCCAGGTCTGGAGGCAGCTGGCAGGGGTGGGGCTGGGGGAGATGGAGAGCCAGGGAGATGCTCAGGGACAGGGGACCACAGCTTGAAGGGTTGGTGCTGCTGGGCCCGCTCACCACACTCTCCAGCTGGGGCTGTTTTGCCAGCAGATAAGCCTTTGACATCGCTGCCAAGCCGGGTGGCTGCCAGCCCCTGTGCCCCTGGGGAGGTGGCCTGTGACAGCGGGGGCTGCATCGGCGCAGAGCTGGCCTGCGACTTCATCGAGACATGCACCGACGGCTCCGATGAGACGCGCTGCGGTGAGACCCCCGGGCGAGCACCAGCACCCTGGGAGCCAGGCAGTGGAGGAGACTCAGGCACCCCTTGGCTGGCACGGCCGGGGGACACGGGGGCCTGCTCAGCCTCGGGAAGTGCAGCAGCTCAGCAGAGCTGAACCTGACCTTCTGCAGGAGCAACCACCTTCGAGGTGGGAGCCGGGGGCTGGCATGATGTCAGTGTGGGGCAGCTGCGCTGGGGTGTGCAGAGGGCCACCGAGCCCTCCAACACTGTCCTCACAGGTGAGGCTGCTCCCAACGCCGAGACGACGCCCTTTGGTCCCCAGCACCGTGGGGCTCCTGGGGTGCAGGGACCCCCTGCTCGCACCCAGCTGAGCCGGTGGGTGCCAGCACAGGAGGGGTGGGGGTGATGCCCAGGCAGGGTGCTGGGCTGGGGGTGCTGCCAGGGATGCGGGGCACCTGCCCCGACTTCTCAGGGTGTTTCTGTGCCCAGGGGCTTTCCTGGCCCTCCAGGCAGGAGAAGGACAAATGGTGGCTGCTGCGAAGGCACGAACACCTCTGCTCGGCCCCTCCAGTCCCGCCTGCACCATGGAGCTGAGCTACCACATCCACAGTGACCCCCAAGGTAACCCCCTGCCCTGGGGTGCTCTGCCTGCTCCCTGCCCAGCCCCAGGATGCCCTGCCTGCTCCTGATGCACCCTGGCACAGGGCAGAGCTCCCCACACCTCCCTGCCTTTGCCGCCTCTCCCAGCCCTTCTCTGCCCCATCCCACTGTCCTGGAGCCAGGGTGTCCCTGTCCCCATGTCCCCTGTGACCATGGGTGGGGTGGGTGCTGGGGCCATGGGGGGTCCCAGAGGGCAGCCAGTGCCCACAGACTCCTCACTGCCTCTCATGCCAGGCTTCCTCGCTGTCAGCATCATGGATCACACCACTGGCACCACCCACCTGGCCTGGCATGTGCAGGGACATGGTGGCACAGCCAAGGGACAGGTCAGCGTCCTGCTGGGAGAGAGGAGCCGACCCTTCCAGGTGCGCCGGGGGGACACAAGGACCAGCCTGGTCGGCTGCAGGCAGGGCAGTGCCAGTGCTGCCAGGCACCCTGGGCTCACCACCACCACCCCCAGGTCGAGCTGCTGGGACTGGTGGATCTGCAGGACTCAGCGAGTGCCGCCATCGACAATGTGACATTCGTGCAGTGCCACCTCGGCGTGGTGCCAGCGGGGTCTGCGGGTATGGCCGGGGTGCATGGGCAGGGTGGGCGGCCACGGGCAGGAGCAGAACCTGGCTCCCTGTCTGCAGGAATGGATGATGCGCCCATGGGGGCTGCCTGGTGAGCTGTCCCCAGCCCAGGGATGGGACCATGATGCAGAAGCCCTGGCCGAGCACACATCCTGCTCTGGGACACCTGCATGGGGTGAACCCAAGGAGTGGGGCAGGGGAACAGAGGGAAAGGAACACTTGGGGATCTCTTTGCTTTTGGGGTGCCTTAACCCTGCTCCCTCACCACTGTCACCTCTCTCCGGCCAGAGCTGTCCTGCAACTTCGACAGGGGAATGTGTGGCTGGTACCAGGATCAGTCCAGTGACTTCAAATGGGTCCGCAGCACGGGGCAGGGGCAAGGCTCTGACCACACCACCAGCTCGGGTAAGGGGCTGGCTCCTTTCCCAGGGAGCCCAGGGCACCCTGCAGCCTCCTGTCTCCAGGGCCCTGTGCACTCCAAGCAGCCCCATGCCCTTGGGGGCAGCCCAGATCTGGGACTAGGGTTCGGGTGATGCGGGCACAGCTCGGAGCATCCCTGTCCATGTCCTCTCCACCCTGGCTGTCCCCCACACTCAGGCTACTTCTTGGCTGCTGACCCCTCTGCACTGTGGAGCCATGGCCAGCGAGCACGGCTCGTCTCCTACTACCAGGAGCCCGCTGCTGCCCGGCAGTGCCTCTCCTTCTGGTACCGCCTGGCTGGCCCACAGATTGGTACGAGCCCCACAGCATCCTCCTGGGGATGTCCCCCGCTCCTCTGGGGACAGCAAGGTCCCTGAAGTGCAGGACAGCTGCCTGACACTCCCGTGTGCCCAGGCACCCTGAACCTCAAGCTGCAGCTGGAGGGAGCGGAGGAGACCGTGCTGTGGACACAGCGGGGGACGCAGGGCAGCATCTGGCAGCGGGGCCAGGCGACACTGCCCGCCACGGGCCGGCAGCGGTACCGGGTGAGGACTGGCCCTCCCGTGCCAGCAGGCACCGGGTGGGGTACGGGGCTGTCTGACGCCACTGTCTTGGGGGCAGGTGGCCTTTGAGGCCCTGCGGGACGGGTTCCTGGGGGACATGGCACTGGATGACCTGGCGCTGATGGTGGGGGCCTGTGGGGCCGAGTCCTCCTGCTCCTTCGAGGTGGACAGCTGTGGGATGGCGGCCAGTGGGCAGCACAGCTGGCTGCGGCAGAGCAATGGCACCGGCACCGCCGCCGGACCCCCGGCTGACCACACCACCGGCACTGCCACAGGTACGGGGGCCACGGCGTCCTGGGGCTCTGTGGAGCCCTTCTGCCTGCCCTGAGTGTCTTGCCTGCCCTTTGCCTGTCCTGAGTGCCCTGCCTGTCCTCCATGCCAGCCCTGCCCATCTGCCTTGTGTCCTGCCTGCCCTGAGTGCCCTGCCTTCCCTTGCCTGTCCTGAGTGCCCTGCCTGTCCTCCATGCCCACCCTCCCTGCCTGCTCTGAGCACCCTTGTCTGCCCTGCCCAGGATGTGCAGAGGGCACTGCTGTACGGGGCTCTCCAGCCCTGGGGCTCCCCAAACTCAGCATTTCCCAGCACCAGGGCTCCCCAGCCTGAGGGGGATCCCCAGCAGTCCCCTGGTGCCCCACTCCAGCATGGCTGGGCAGGGATCACGGCACAGGGGCTTCTCTCCCCCAGGCCATTACATGGTGGTGAGCACAGACAAGGGCTCCCTGCCTGCAGGGCAGGTAGCTGCCCTCACCTCCAAGCCGTACCAGCGCTCCATGCCCACACAGTGCCTGGCCTTCTGGTACCAGCTGAGCGCCAGGACCCCAGGTGAGCACCGCAGCCCCCCCCAGGGGGCACCTCCAGATCGGTGGAGGTCCCCATGGCACAGCTTCGGATCTCCTTGCTGTGATGGATGCCCTGGACAGGCTTCCTCGGGGTCTTCGTGCAGCAGAGCGGGATGCGGAGGAAGGTGCTGAGCGTGAGCTCCATGGAAGGGAACGCCTGGCACCGTGGCCATGTCACCATCCAGCCTGATGGGGACTGGCAGGTGAGATGGGGCAGGGTGCTGAGGACATCACGGCTGGGAGAGGGACAGGTGCAGGGGGTGGCAAGAGGTGCATGGCGGCTGCCAGCCTGAGCATGCCACCCTGCCCGCCCCTCTGGCAGGCGATATTTGAGGTGATGGGAGCTGGGGGTGACCATGGGTACATTGCACTGGATGACCTGCACGTGTCAGATGGAGCCTGCCCTGAGCCAGGTGAGAGCCGGCACCGTGGGGCACCATGGACTGAACAAGGGGGTCATGGCAGCCCATGGGGGCATGCAGCCATGGGGATAGGGACAGCCTGTCCCCTTCATCATGGCTCTGCCGTGGCTGGCTCTGCCAGGCACTCTGCTCCTGCCCTGAGCTTGGCCTGGACAAAGCTGGGGACAATGGGGAGAGGGCTGAGAGCTGCCCCATCTCCTACCAGGCAGCGGGTGCCTGCAGCACTGGGTACCTCACAGCCCCCCCTTTCCTCCCAGCATCCTGTGACTTTGAGCAAGACCTGTGTGGCTGGAGCAGCCTCTCAGACCCTCGCCTGCAAACCTTTGCTTGGGGCTGGAAAAGTGGGGTGCCCCTTGCCAAGTACCCTGGCCCCGAGCAGGATCACACCCTGGGCACAAGGAATGGTAGGAGACACCCAGCCCTCCTAGGGCACCTGGCATGGCCAGAGTGTGGAAGAGGAGCTGGGGATGAATAGTCACCCATCGATGTGCCCCCCCCGCAGTGTGTCCCAGGGGGCCTCACGCCACAGCATCCCCATCCCATCCTTGCGTGAGAGGGACAATTTCATTCCAAGGGCAGTGAAGAGTGGGGCGGGGCGGGACGGGGTGGGGGCAATCTGCCAGGCATCATTCTGGGCATGTTGTGGGGGAGAAGGACACGTGGGGTGGGCTGCAGCCCTGGGGGACACCCTGCACTCCTGCACTCTGTCCCTGCCCACCCAGGTCACTACATGCACTTCGACACCAGCGTGCTGGGCCGGGGGGGCACCGCTGCCCGGCTGGAAAGCCAGCACCTGCCTGCTGCTGCCGACGCCTGCCTGAGGTTCTGGTACCACATGGATATTTCTGAGCACCTCTGTAAGCATGGCAGGGCAGGGATGAGCTGCTGGCCCTGGGGTGGGTGGCATGAGCCTGTGATGGTAGTGGGGGGCTCACTTAGGGGCTGCAAACCCCCTCCCCACCCATGAGACCATGGACACATGGTCCAGCTCCAGCCAGACGATGTGAATGGCCCGTTCCCACTGGGTGCTGCCATCCTGGGCCTGGGGGCTCTCAGGGGGGGTGCCAGGCAGCCATTGATACAGAGGCACCTGCCCCCCTGCCACGTTGCAGCCTGCGGGGAGCTGCGGGTGATGCTGCACAGCGCGGCTGGGCAGCGCACGGTGTGGAGCGTGGCTGGGCACCGGAGCCGGGGCTGGCAGGGTGCTGCAGTGCCCATGAGGAGCTCCAGCGAGTTCCAGGTGAGTGGGGCCACCCTGGGGTGCGGGGTGCCCTGTGGGGTGCCCTCCACATGCATCACCCCCCAGATCCCATCTTCCCTGCAGATCATCTTTGAGATCACGACGCGGAGGTGGCCGATGGAGGGGACGGTGGCTCTGGATGACATAGTGTACAGCACCACGGGGGGCTGCCATTCCAGCCGGGAGGTGCCAGTGGAAGGTGCGGGGTCGGTTCTGGCTGTGAAAGGCTAACCCAGGATGCTCAGGGTGCTGGCACTGAGGCTGGAGCCAGCTCTCCTGGGTGCTGGGTGGAGTTGGGCAGCACCTCCTCTCTCTGCAGAGAAATCCTCTGGCACCTCTGTGGCAGAGGTGGTGCTCGGTCTTCTCCTGGCTGTCATCATCCTGGCACTGGTGGCTGCTGGAGGCTGGTACTGGCTGAAGCAGCGACAGGTGGCGAGTGGGACACCGGCAGAGAGCAACACTCCCCAGGGCTTTGACAACATCACGTTTCGAGATGTAAGGACAGGGCAAAGGGCTTTCCTGCTTGACCCCAACAGCACCAAACCAGCATTTTCCTCAAAGCTCAGCAAATCCCAGTGGGCTCCCCACAAGCCCGTGCTCAGCCAACACATCAGGGAGGTGCAAAGGGCTCTGCCTCTTTATCTGCATGCTGGCAAACAAGTGACCCTGAGTTGTAGGACTGACCTAGAAATGCTGCTGCTGCCATCAGGCAGCTGCTCCACAAAGAGCTGAGGCTGCAATCCTCCTCCCCAGAGCCCTGCAGGGACCAGGTCGTGCAAACATTGCTCATGCTTTTCAAGCCAGCAACGCAAAACCCTGAGAGGCAGATTAAGCTGCCGTTTCCTTTGACAGGTTTGGTGCCACGTAGGCTGCAGCAGAGCCAAATGAGGATGTGGATCCCTTGGGCACGCTGCGGTCATGGGGGGCTGGCATGTGGGTTTTCCCCACTGCAGCCTGGAAGAAGATCTTATTTCAAATTAGACACAGCCTACACTTATTGTGACCAATTCCCGCTCACCTTCCTCTCCAGGACCATGTCATTATAGCTCCAGCACCAAAGGAGAGGAATGAGGACTGAAGTAATGAGCCAGCAGCAGCAATTGCCTCCCCACACCTGCGAGGCAGATGCTGGGCAGAGCATCCCTCCAGGAAGAACTCACACTCCAGCAGCTGCCTCTGACTCTCCAGCATCAAAGAGCTGCCCTGGGCGCTCACCCTGCGCTGCCAGCCCCGCAAAGGGACCTGTTCGCCGCCTCCACTACCTCCACGTGCTCGCGAAAAGTGTTTTATGCCTTTTGTAACATGAACTTTCTGTGCCAAGACAGTGACATGCTCATGCTTTGGCAGGTGCTTCTTGCATTTGCCATCCTCATCCAAGCAGGGTCCTGGCTGTGGAAGGGGTCAAAGTTCCTCACCCAGGAATAAGCACAAGAGCCCCCGGGGCAGGGAGCTCTGCCTCCCCAGGGAGGAAGCCTGATGCTTCTGCTGGCTTTGGAGGGGGCCTTGTGTGGGGGGAGAGGTGGCCCTGAGGGCAGGGAGCAGAGCAGGGCCACCACACAGCACACCCAAGGGTATAGCAGCCCCGACCCTGCAGTGTGGGTGCCCAACTGCTGCGGGACTGCCCACACACCTTTCAAGGGCTCTTGATAATTTACATTTAAACACCATCACAAAAATGTTCTGAAGCACAGGCTGGGCTCAGGGTCACAGCTGCATCCAAGCCACCCCAGGACCTCTCTTCCCCCCCAGCTTTCAAAACAATTTAATACCAAGTCCTGAGCAGCCCATGGCCAAACCCACCACTCAAGTCCAGCAGCTCGCAGACCCCTTCAGCCTCTGCGCAGTCGGGATCCTGCTCTCCTCAACACCGGACCCGTTAGGGATCCTGCTCTCCTCAACATTGGAGCTCACCCGGACCAAGGCACCCTGCTTTCCTGGCGTGTCACCAAAGCCCATTTTCCTGCTCACCTTGCTGCAGCTAGCTCTCCAGCTCTATCCCACTCACTGTGCCACAGCCACCAGCTCTGCAGCCCCACCACAGCAGTGCCCTGCAGGAATGAGCTCCCAGCTCAGCTCAGGGCAGCTGGGGAAGGGCTGAGCAAGAGATCAGGAGAGCTCAGGCTTTATAGGAACACCCGACTGAATGTCTCTGCATCTGCCTCGCTCTGCAGAACTCCACAGGCTCCCCTCACCTCCACGCAGGATACAACCACAGTGCTGACTTCATCTCTGGGCTGCAAGCCAAAGCTGCAGTCCTCACCGCCAGGAAAGGAGCAGAGCAGGCAGGAAGGCTGTGGCAGCGCTGCCCCTTACCCCAGATGCTCTGGGGAGGCCCTTTAATTTACGCTTCCAGAAGGAAGAGGGTGCTGCAGCTCCAGTCACACCCAACCACAAGTGGCTGGTAAACAGGCAGCAGCCGTCCTGTGCAACGGAAGGGTATCAAACTTTATTATAGATCTCTTTAAAACAGGCTGGAAGGAACAAACAAAACTGTCATTGTGACGCAGTGACTGAGTCATCATTTCGAATGCAGACACTTATCGAGCCCCAACTCTCCTAAATTATTTATATATAATATATCCCACCCGCCCCCCAAATGGTTCCAATTAAATGATCACATTTCAGACCACCCCAAGTGTCGTAGCATTAGCTGCTTCTAAACACCAAAACACACATGTTTTCTGGCAAATCGAACGCGGTATTGGTTTGGGTTTCCTCTGGAAAGGAGGAAGGAAAAACAAAAATCAGGAAAATCGCTTCTTTAAGTTTGCCTTTTTACAGCAGGTACAGATTCAGCAGATTTCCCCCCCAAAGCAAGTCTGAAACCCTCTTGTTCAGCTTGGCAATACGAAGAGAGAGTCTGGCGGGTGAGGAGAACCGGCCAGATGACATCAGTCTGAGCAAACTGATTTCGAGGCTTTGTTGTCATTTCCCTTTGGGGCCGGTTTCCAGCGGTTTTCCAATGTCCTTCCCACGAAGCTTAAGGCCTGGAACAAGAGAAAGGATACGATGACCATCGGCTGCCATCAGCACTCAACCATTCACCTGATAACTTTATTTCCTCACATATTTGCTGTAAGGAAGAGAGCACCCAAAGAAGCAGGCAGAGCAAACCAGACCTAGGGTGAATCCTTCAGCTTCTAGGAGCATCAGACCAGTCTCAGACTCCAGCTTGTGCACCACTATCTTCCTAAAAAACAGTATCTGAGCCAGCCTGGCAGACCAACATCAACACCAGTGGCTGCAAGACACTTTCCCAGTATAATCAGGCCTTCCCAGGTCTCAATATCTCATTGATTTTGGGGGACAGCAAACAGGGGTGGCCCCCGGGACATGGCCCCAGGCATAGAAATGGAGAACAAAGGAGAACAAGAGCTCAGAGTTCTGGTTTCAGTAAACAGATCCAAGTCTTATCAGAACATGGCTTAATGGCACCGCACCCACAATGACCTACAGCCAGCAACTCCTCCTGACGCAGAAAATGTACAAACTCCCCAAACCATCCCTCCGAGGCACGGAAACACTGTTATTTTTGAAGTCTCCTTTCTTCACTTACCGATGGCTCTTTCGATCTTGCCCATAACCTGGTTGTTGGGGATTGCTCTTCCTGACTCGTAGTCAGCAATAACTTGTGGTTTTTCATTGATTTTCTAAAAAGAGAGGATGCATCTCACACGACAGCTCCATACGCGGCAAATGCTCGGCACCAACCCTCAGTGCTCACAGGTAAGTAACAGCCTCTAATTATGCCAGGATCGGAAGACAAAGCATTACATCCAGGCTTACTCCACCACCATTGTGGCCTCACTGCGCTTTTTGGGCACAGAGACATCCATCCCAGACCTCAACATCCCTCCACCTCCCTGGAGGAGCACTAGCAGTACATACTGCTGCTCCTTAGGGCAGCACCAAGCTTCTGAACACTGTCAGACCCAGATTGTACAAAACCAGCTCACTTTGGTGCTGGGAGGGGGAAAAACGAAACAAAACAACCCCAACCCTCCTACCAGCTCCACAGTCCAGGAACACTCCATCTCCAAGCAGGTGTTCAAGGGGTGCACACATAAACCCTTAAAACATTTCAGAGAGAACTAACGTTGCCTGGAGATCAAGCAGCAGATATGTTGCATTCACCAAACTTCCTGCTCGTGATACAACCCCACTGCAGCTGCTCAGGAGAAGACAAAGCATCCACCTTCTCCTCAAGGTGCCTAAACCTGCCCCAGGAGAGCAGGAGCAGGGGCCAGCAGGCCCGTAGTCATACTCACAGTGGCCAAGTCCTTCTGCGTCATGCCCTTGCTCTGCCGGCCCTGCTGGATCACTTTGCCCACCTCCAGGGGAACTCTGTCATGGTGCAGCTCCTCTGTTTCTCGGTCGAGCTTGGCTGTGTTCTTTGTAATAAAGTGTTGTTTGTTCTGGCCTGCTGCCCCTATCATTCAAAGCAAGAACAAAAAAAAGAAAACCAAGGACAAGCAAAGAAGGTTCAGAGCTGTGCCAGAAAGTATCCAAGCGCTGTTTTTAAGTGCTCAGCTGCCCAGGATCCCAGGGAGCTTTCAAGATTTCAACATGTGAACATCAACACTGATGTCAACCAGCTCCTGCCCGTCAGAGAAAATGTTATCTTAATCCCGTTAACGTTGATGTCCAAACGCAAGGCCCCTCCCCTTGCTTCACTTCATGTCTGAACTTCACTTCAGCCAGGCAAGATTTAATATTCCCACTTTCCAGACACACGTGTTTACACTACGGCGTGGGGTGTGGTGGGGTGTTCATCTTTGAACCCGAACCGTGTTTGCTCAGGTATAAGGCTGAGTGACGAAGTGGCTTTTGATCAATTCTCTGAAGCCCTTTTAAAGTAAGCTCTAACTGCACCTAGCTTTGCAAAAAACCTGAAGTTCAAAAACATGCTATTTGTTTTGTCTCAGTTTAGTTACAGTCTTTAAGTCACAGCTTGGGTCCTTTCTCTCACATTAGTCTCTGACCTTCAGTCTCTCAATAAAGCTGACTAAACATAATTCAAGGATCATCTATTTAATTCCGACCATCACAATCTCCTCCCTGTGGTGACAGAACCTGGGAATTTACATCGGAATTTTTAAAGAGCAACGCCACAGGAAGATAAGCAGCCACCGAAATCCTTAAGCGTACGTTAACAACAAGAGAAATAAACTGCAAAAACTGGGAGTTTAAGTTTTGTAATCATGAAAGCTCTTCCAAGAGCATTGCAGACACTAGCTAGAGCTCGGCTCTGGTCAACAAGAGACTCGGAGCTGGCTACAAGGGAGCGCTCCCTGCTTCGCGGGGCTGCTCCCCGCCCTCCCCGGGGCACCTTGCAGCGCCCCGGTCTATGCGGCCCCAGCCAGGGCGACCTTTGGCTTCGCTGAGGGGTGCTGCTCCCCCTCTTCCAGGACACCGCCTCCAAGCGCTGTTCAGCAGGGCGGCCCGAGGGGGCCACGCACCGCGCCGCCGCCGGGGAACGGCACCCGCCGGGCC
>VZZY01013065.1:1968-19386 GCA_013400335.1 Eurystomus gularis | reverse complement strand
CCTGGGCTGGGTGCCATGATGTGCAAAAAGAGGCAGTGATAACTGAGTTTATTCAGCCTTAAAAAGAGAAAGATTAGTGGTGACATTATTGCTGTTTAATTACCTAATAAGAGAGAAGACATTAACAGAGGTGGACACTGAAAGGAGAAGAGGCAAGACACAAGTGGAAACATGAGAAATTCTGAGTAGGTGTTAAGAATTTTTTTTTACCATAAGATTAGTCAAACACTGGAGTAGGTTCCCTGAAAGGCTGTGAGATTTTCATACTTGGAGGTATTAAAAGTCTAACTAGACAGATTCTAGAGCACCTAGTCTGCATTGGCTCATCTTTGATTTGACTGGATTACCTCCAAAGTTTCTGACAAATTATTCTATGATTCAATAATCACAATGAGTAGATATACATGAGATGAGAGCTTGAAGTTCTGCCCAGACATTCATTCAGGGTTTCTGACTTGATAGATCCAGTAAAACTTCTTACTCCATGTCTAATAAAGACATGTTTGGATACAGTAGTAATTATGGTTCTTTTGCAGAACTCTTTGTCTGCTTTTTATGATTGTTACTTATATGTGAATCTGGAAAGTGACTTATGCTAGGATTAAATATAACCATATCTGCAATCTTTGTGATGTCTCAGACCCTACAGGTATGATAGGTGTTGCATCTTGCTCTTCATTAGTCATTCCACTTGATGGGAAGAGGAGTCAAGTAGTGAAAAATCTTGTAGGCAAACAGTCTTCCTAAAAATACAGTTTAACTTGTTATGTGACCCTTTTTTATTCCTTGATGATTCCTGTGAGATCACTGCTGTGAATGTTCAAAAAAAACCACTGAGGCTTTTAGCATTTTGATAATTATAATAAGAGTCTGGTATTTCAGGCAAAGCATCTGATATTGAAAGTGAATAGACGGATTAATTTCCTGAACAGATGACTCTCTCTGTATTTTCCAAAGCAGATATCTTTGATAAGGGTAATGGAGGCCACTGTAACAGGTATCTGTTCTAGATTCTTTTTGCAGTGTAAGACCAGGGATTTTGTAACGGGTAAATGTTTAGAGAATAATAATCTTGCAAATTTAAAGTGAAAACCGAGTGATTACTGTTATTACTTTCTCAGTTACAAAATGACAGAAAATGACAAAGAATTAGCTAGTGTTGTTTCATCATTTAGAGAATGTGACATATCTTTTGAAGAGAAGCATTCTAAAGGAAATAGCAGATTCCCTTTTGCAAGAATGTAGCTTATGTGAAAAGGCACCTTAATCTTCTAAGATGGCCTATAATGCCTCATCAGAATCTATCTGTTGTAGATTCTTCAGGAAGGCAGTCATCTTTGAGACAGTGGATGGAGAGGTCCAGTAGCAGTGATTCCACTAGTGTGGCATGCAACCTTTGTGTCAGGGTAGGAGTAGGTCTGGAAGAGCCACACTCATTAACTTAGCCTTTGAAAGCTAAGTTGAGGTGAGGGAAGACGAGAGTGGTTTATACTTGTTGAGAAGGTATTATCCTTATTAACTTTGTTCCCTAAAACAGTGTCCTTTTAAGGTACACGTAAGGGTTTAGATTGTTTGGAAATTGTTAGTTTCTCATGAATGGGAAACTGAGAAGTGAATGTAATTACCTGTTTACATTAACCAGGATTTACAAATGATCTTAACTAACTGCAGCAGCTAACAATTACAAATGACTCTTCCTCCAGGAGTAACCAAACCAGCACTGGCTATTACAAAATTCACATCTGGGAGACAGCATGAAAGCAGATGAACCAACATTTTTGGGACATTGGCTTGAGTTTAAAAGAATCTGTTATGATATTCTTCTAAAAGATTAAGACTGACAGTTATGATACACTGATAAACTCACGTTCCACTTTATCACTACCTTTCTGCTTGAAAGCATTGTTCAGGCAGGCTTTTTTTATTTTATGCACAGTAACACACTTTTGCCTTTTGCAATATTATTGTTATTACCCGCATGGTGTTGCATTCCTTCTGTATCATGATTTGGCATAATGTTGTTACTGCTTTCACAGTTATTGAGAGCAAAGATCTTTGTGGTTGGCATATGTTTTACCTTTATAGCTTGACTGCATTTTTACTTTAATATGTTTTATGCATTTTTGCTCAGCCTGCTCAACTTTCCATTTGTGAGTAATACTCTTTGCTAGCTCTCCTTATATTTTTTCTTTGGAAAGTCAAGTTTGTTTTTACAGTACTTTTATTTATACTGTAATTGGTCATATTGCAAATGATGATTCATCTAACAAATAAATTTCTAAATTTGTGAAATGCATAAATTGATGGGAAAAGGACAAACTATATATTCTTTTTTTGTGTGTATCTTCCCAGTCTTTCTTAATGTACCCCCATGAACAATTAATGATGCTGTTATGATATCATGTGTTATTCTGATTTCAAAAACAGCTTCCTGAAGAATTAGAGTTCCCCAGAAAATATGAATACTGACAAAATTAAACACAGATACCTGTATTATAAAAAGTGGACTGCAAAAACATTGTTACTTATTTGTTAGTGATTACTTGAATTGAATAACTATAAAACACGTTGTGATTTACAGTGCTTAGAATTGGATTTAAAACTACTTACAAGATAACTTTATTCCTCTGTTTTAAGAACAAATGCATAAATAATATGATTTTTATTATAACAGTATTTTTATTGGACTGTCTTAAGTATCAGTTGAGTCTATTTTAAAACTGTCTAGTTTGTGAGTCTATGAAATGAATTCACATAATTATTGAATATTGATAATTCAAGGTGATTTGCTCATTTCAGCCTCTTACCTATACATAAGGAAGGTAAAATTGGACAAGACTTATGGCAGACAGAAGTGACTAACATTTGGAAGTCTTTTGGGAATCTAAATCAAGTGGCTTGATGATTTCACACCATTTAGCAGTGTCTAAATAGTTTATGAAAATGCTTCACAGCAGTATCTAGGTACGTTACAAGATACCCTGTTGATTTAATGGAAATTTCTTTGGTTTCTTCAAAATTTTACTGAATAGGGCAACGTTTTCATCATGTTGATGTATTTTATTGCCACTACTTGGGTAAAATCATGCTGGCTGTTTTGTGGGAGGACTTCTAAAAAAATTATGGTACTGGAAAAGAAATGAAGCAAATCTTGTGCAGCTGCTCATAATAATTTTATAACTGCATCAACTTTACAATATTCAGCAGTAATTCAGATTGTGATGAGTATGATTTAAGGTTATCACTAAAGATCAAAATTAATTATTTTCTCTTATATCTTACAGTTAAGATTAAAAGCCTTAAACTTGCAAATGAATGTTCTGAATATATTCTTATTCTGCTTTGACTCCTAAGGAAATCAGAAAATATTTGCTAATGGGATTTTTATGTTGCATTAAGAGTCTGAAAAGACATATTGCTTTCAGGCTGGCTACTTGTATAATGTCTTTCTGATATAATTGATGTACCTTTTTCTTAGCTTTATAAACCAATCACTTAGTAGTACAGGCCATCTGTAGGGGACAACAGTTCATACAGAAGGCAAACCTTTAAGGTGCATCTGAAAGAATCACCATTTAAATACATCTCATATTAAGCTATAAATACTTTCTCCTTGCTGGAATTGCTCAATGGGTGGAAAGGAGACTTTATTAGCATTGTTAATTTCATTTAAAAGCAATAAAAAACAATGGACCTTCATTGTAATCTTTTTCATTCAAAACTGACAAATTAGGTATTATTTCTCTTTTAGTGATATTACAAGCATGTTTCAAAAGACCTAAAAAAAAACCCAGCAAGAGGAATTTAAGAAATGAATTTTAAATATACATTTTAAAGATGTATAAGGTATGTTTCAGGTATTTTATAAAAAAGATACTGTCAGAACTGTGAAATATTCTAGTTTTAAAATAATAACTAGCAAGATAATGGATCTATTGTAATTTATGTTTGAATTCAGATTGTGTGGATTTAAATATTTGCATTTTAAGTAAATAAAATATAAACAGTTATGAAAAGATATGTATATGCTTTAAATTTGAAAATATCTTTTTTTCGTAATTTTTTTACATTTATCCTCATCCTCAAGTCCTCATAATGCTTAGTTTTCTCATGTTGAATTTGTCTCTTCTCTGATCTGCACTAGAAGAGTATGTGATTTAATATTCATTATTAAAAATGAAATGAAAATGAAGTGAAAAAAATTTATTATTTCATTCATTGAGAGTGTTTCAGGGGAGGGGAAAATGTGATTCTTCTACTTCTAAATTTTTTGTTAGAATTGTGAGCAAGTCATGGGTAAAACACCCTGATTATGAAGTTTCTAGATTCCTAGTCTCTTGCTTTCCTACAGGCAGGTATCATGAGGTTTATAGAAAAGACTTCTAGTACAAACTCAGAATGACATTTAGACGCTAAGATGCAAATCAAGAAAGCAAATAAATTTGGGAGATCATATGTTGGAATTAAATTCAAAATTACTCTTAATAGTTTCTTTGCTCATTGAGAAGAGCAGCTTGAGATGCTGCATCTAAATAGTGGATCCACTGCATATCTTGATCAGCTTGTTGTCCTCTAAACTGAGTGTGTGCAGTCCCCTTTCACAGTGAAACTAGGGCAAAGTGTACATGTATTTTTGAGATTATATGTGTCTAGATCATCTGGTGGCATGCAGCTGGAACACAGCCAGTGAACACATCTGGACCTGGCTTTGAAGCTGGAACACACACTTAGGTCAGATCATTAGTCATTCTCTGTCTGTAGCAATGCCACTGAAGAGGCTTCTATCTCCAGCCTGCTCTTGCTGCTGTTTTTTTTTCTCCCGAACGAGTTACCATCTTAGCTTTACTGGCTGAGTTTTTTTCATTCAGAGTGGGCTTGATTAACTTAGACAGTTTTTGTCACAGTTTTATATGAATTGATTTTTTGGAGTGAAAGACTATCCACTCCAACCTGCGCAGCTATTGCTGGAGAAGGACATGTAAGGAAGTTTTTGAGCATTGCATAATGGGACTTGCAATAGCTGACACATCATGGAGCATTGCATAAATCAGCTAGCAGAGAATGCCAATAAAAGTGACATATTGGAAATATTGTTACATTCCTGGGGTTAGCTGTTGACATGAAACCTTGAAATAGTCACCTCTGAGAAATGGAGATTCATGGTCTAATACTTCCTTCAGAGTCTGTGTCCCTGTTACCATCTATATAAGGAACAGTGAGAAAATACAGAGAAAGGAGTGCAAATGGAAGAGAGAAGTCATTTTCATAAACTATTTAGCTGTCTAAGGAGTTACCTGGGAATTGGGAATCCTGAGTTCATAATGTTTTCTTAGCTTGATGAGTTGCAAACCCATAGCACGGACTTCAGTGATCAGTGATGAGGACATAGAGTATTTTAGCCTGAGAACTGTCTTCTCACCTATCACAGCTGGGTAATTGTGGAGGGAGCTCAGTAATACCTATAAAGGAATTTTTCCTTTAATTTTGTCAGTCAAAGTCTGATTTCTATGCTGGATTTATTACATAAATTTTATAGTTTATAGGTCAATTTAACTGTGCATAAATGTGGCTGTTCTCTAAATGTTACTGAGATATTATATTAGTTGTTTCAACAGTGAGAACTACATGGAGAGTATCTGTCATAGAATAAAAGTTACATTTGTTTCTATCAATGTAATTTTATTGGCTATTCTGCTGTTCTTGAATTAAGATGAATGCCATCTGTGCTCCACTTATTATTTTATAGGCTTTTATCATAATCCATCTTTTTTATATCTTGCCTAAATTCACAGCTACATTCTTTAAAATCTCCCTTCATGTGAAAGATATTTTCATGACTAAAATTAGTTTATATTTTACCTTCAGTGGGATTTTTATATCCATCAGTTTTTATGTTGTGCAATTGGCTTTTTCTTTTTTTTTTTCTCTTTCTGCTAGTTATATGGCAGATATATTATTAGATATGACAGTTCCATATGTGTTAATCATAATACTATAAATAACAGTGCAATGATGTCGCACAAGCTTTGGCTACTTGTAATCCATTGAGACATTAAATCTAAATCCTGGCCTGACACAACTCTTGAATTCCTAACAACAAATCAATCAAAGTCCAGTCACAGCAGACCTCTTACCTACAGTAAGAGGAAGATGTGAGGATTCAGGGTTGCTTACGTGATATGTATTATTGTGTAAAGCCTAAAATTTTTCAACAACTGGGAATATTGGAACCCAGAAGGAGAATAACCTCTTGCTTGTAAGGGAAGTGGGGCCACACTGAGAATTTGGAAACATACTGGCTTTGATGTCCTTTTGAACTAGATCACTTCCAACTGAATGACATGTAAAAATACTATGTAATCAGTATGTTACCTACATTTTAAAAGGAGTTTTGATGGGTTGTTAGTGGCTTGTTCTTTGAAATTGTAAGAATAGTTGTGATCACACCATGCATTGTAGTGTTTTGTATAAAGATCCCTTAAAATTTTCACAAAGTACTGAAATAGCTGAACATGTAGTAATGAAATCCATGCATTCTAGATACAGTTACTGACTTTACACTGTAACAGAAATATGGGAATATATACAAAAGAGCTGCAGTTGCTTTCTTACTTTTGCAAAGTCAAAATAAGAAACTGAAGTAAAAGAGATTATGGATGTAATAAATCTGAACATTGGTACTGGTTACACTAAATACTCACAAATGAAAACAAATTATTTTGGCATAATTATCAGTATATCAAAACTGTTTAGTCTCCATTTTGACATTCTCTGTTTACATTTCACTAGTCAGCAAAGCCAAGCACCAAGAAATCCTCTAGTAGACCTTCAGGAAAACCTATTAAGAATACAAAAACAGCAGATGAAAAACCAAACACGGATTTTCATGGAAAAAGCAAGAAAGTCCTGAGAGAACTTCACATCCAGCATTTGTTAAAGGTAACCCAAGATAACTTTTAAGTGATGACTTAAGGCAACATAAATAAATTCTGAGATAAAGTGTTGTGGAATTAATATTATTCAGTCTTTCCTGTCAGAGCTACTCTCTATCTTATACAAGTGCCCAAGTATTTGACATGGTAGAGTAAGGGAGAACTGTGGGGAGTTTTTTTAAGACCATCTTAGGATGAAGGATATTTAAGCTTGGGGGAAAATAATCGATGATTTAAATTATGTGTTGTAGAAACTAATGTGATGAGACCTACCCGAACTGATGAAGAATAAGTTTCACAAGGAACCTTGGCCTAAGGTTGGAGTTAAATCCAGCTGCTGGCTTATGACTCCATGGTAAGAAAGATTAAATAAAAGGTTAAGAAATTTTCTCATGGTCACAGAGCCTCTCTCTACCAGAGGGGCTTATGATTCCACTGCTCCTTTGTACTCTGAAAGAACAGTGGAATCAAGACAGGAAACCTCAGCTGTGAGCTCATACAACTTTTTGTTTGGTTTTTGACTGGTAATGTCAGAATGGTGTTTACCAGGCTGTCACTCAGAAATGAGCTCAAGAGAACACCCAGGTTTTTGTGCTTCTTTTCTGGCAGGGTTGGAATGTATTGTGCTGAATTTTTGTGATGTGATGAATGGATGTATATACATTTTCTATAGACTCTTAAGTCCTTTCAATAAAAAAATTTGAACTGATTCTAATCTATTTAGGCAAATCAGAAATTATATAAGTAATGATTAAGACCATATAG
Source organism: Eurystomus gularis (assembly GCA_013400335.1). Classification (NCBI taxonomy): domain Eukaryota; kingdom Metazoa; phylum Chordata; class Aves; order Coraciiformes; family Coraciidae; genus Eurystomus; species Eurystomus gularis. The sequence continues at coordinate 11,689 of VZZY01013065.1, read as the reverse complement.
ATTTCCTCATCAAAAGCAATAACAAACAGGAACACTTCATATTTATAGTTCAAAAAGCCAAGCAAACCATACATCAGTTTCATCTATTGTTAACTTATGATCATTATGTTAAGTCATTAAATCATTAATTCATTAAATGACTTTATTGTATTATTGTATTTAACAAAACACTTAGGTTAATTAATGGGGCTTTTATATCCATGTACATTTTCACATCTTACTAATTTTATAATAGTTACATTATATAAACTTTTTAATAATTTCGTAGCATTATATCCATATTGTTTTAAAAAGTCTATTAAAAAAGAGCTGGTTTGTGCTTTAAATAGTTCCTTAGTGATACCATACTTAATATGTGCCCAAGCATATAAGTCAGAAATGGAATAGTAGATATATTAAAAGTAGAGAAAGAAAGAGGAAAATGTTCTGATAAGGATATTGTAGTATCTTATTTTATCTTTATTTTTATTTGGAAGATAGTGAAGTAAAAGATGGCTTTAATGTTTCTTTTTTGCAAAAACATCTGGTTAAATATGTTAGTGTCTTTCAGCACAGATGAGATAGAAATTGCTGAAGGGCAATGAACTGTCACCATCTCTGAAATCTCTCACTCAATCTGTCAGGTCAAACCTGTTTTGACAGTGAAATATTTATTTTTATATTTTGCAGGGAATTCAAAGCTTGTGAAAGGTGCCAGACTGACAGCACGGAAAAGTGAAATCATCTGTTTGTTCATGCAACAGGTACTCCTTGTGAAGTAGCATCAGCACTGAAGATTTTAAAAGAAAGTTCACACAAGCTTTAGCATTAAAGTATAATTACACTATAATTAACTGCAGGTCATAAATGTGAAAACCACAACAACATCTAGAAGATAATTGCCTACTACAACTAACAGCACCAGCTTTATAATCTTTTATAGTTTAGTTTCTTACTTTTGTGTGTATGAATCTGTTTTCAACCTGCTTACTTTTTCCATTTGGCTAACCATTGTGTGAAGTCAAGTGAGATTATGTGTTGCTATTTTATATACATCTAGTTTGCCTCCAGTTCTTTTTGAGATGATCTTTATGACTGTGGTCTATGCCAAAATAATTGCAAGGCTACACAGGAGTATATTACGCTTCATAGAATCATAGAATCATAGAGTCATAGAATGGTTTGGATTGGAAGGGACCTCAAAGAACATCTAGTTCCAACCCCCCTGCCATGGCAGGGACACCTCCCACTAGATCAGGTTGCTCAAGGCCCCATCCAACATGGCCTTGAACACCTCCAGGGATGGAGCATCCACAACCCCTCTGGGCAACCTGTTCCAGTGTCTCACCACCCTCAGAGTGAAGAGTTTCTTCCTAATTTCCAATCTAAACCTATCCTCTGCCAGTTTGAACCCATTACCCCTTGTCCCATCACTATAAGCCCTTGTAAAAAGTCCCTCCCCAGACTTCTTGTAGGCACCCTTCAGATACTGGAAGGCCACACTAAAGTCTTCCTGGAGCCTTCTCTTCTTCAGGCTGAATAGGCCCATTCTCTCAGCCTGTCTTTATAGCAGAGGTGTTCCACCCCTCTAATCACCTTTGTAGGCCTCCTCTGAACCCTCTCCAACAGGTCCATGTCCTTTGTCTTTCCAGGGGCTGCACAGCTAGATGCAGTAGTCTGGGTGGAGTTTCACGAGAGCAGAGTAGAGGGAGAGAATCACCTCCCTCGACCTGCTGGCCACAATTCTTTTGATGCAGCCCAGGATACTTGATGGCATAGTTGGAAAAGATGTGATTGAGTTACCAGGAAGTGGAATGGGGACATAATAGAAATAAGGAAGAAGGAAAGTATAGCAAGTCAATCATTCAGGAAAGCATGGGATAGATAGATATGGAAGATAGAAATGAAAAATGAGCTGGAGAGATTAAGAGAATTCAGAGATGGAAAAAAAAAAATCGACGAAAATAGAAACAAGTGAAATAAGAAATAAAGAATGTTAGGTATGAATAAGAGGGCATGATAAATATTTATGTAAAAGCATGTGTTCATTTTTGGAGTATAGTTGTTACAGAAAATTATGGTGCTCGTTTTTCTTCATTACAAGGTAAACAGCTGTGGGGCTATATCAATATTTTTCTTTGCTTGGAGAACCAATATGCATAAGATCAATCTTTCAGAAGAGCTATTTTGCATTGCTAGAATGTTACTTTCCTTGGAACATATTTAGTTGAGTAGTTTCCATATATTTATTTTATTAATTTAATTGATAAATTCCTGTAATTTTCTGGAAGTATTGCATCATTCTTCTCAAACAAAGACTTGTAGTTAATTTTTATTTCTCTGCCTCTTATCCTTTCTATTCAGTGTGTTGGAGGAATGTTTGTGTATAAACATTTTTTAGCAAAGCTATAGAGGTTTAGGTTCAATCCACCAGACCTACAACAGATGCTCTCTTTCCCCCGCCAGATAGCGGAAGAGAGAGAGGATAAGGGAGGGAGACTTACGGCCCCTTCTTCTCCCATTTGGGAGAAAAGATAACTAAAACAGCTTTAATGAAGATGATAATAATAAAATGGAATATATAAAAATATATACAAAATCAGTATCAAACCCAAGCTTCCCCTGGCAAAGTCCCAGACTGGACTCAGCAGCAGATGGGAACTGGGTTCAGGAGCTGGATTCAGGAACACACAAATCGGGATCAAAGGCACAACAAGGTCCAAGAGGGCAAGAAGGCTCCCAAGGGAAGTGAAGGCCAGTGGAAGGCAAAGGTCCTGAAAGCAGACAGGAATGGAAGGCCAGTGAAGGGCCAACGGGAAGGGAAAAGGGCAGTGAAGGGCTGATGGGAAGTGTCAAGACCCTCGTGATCCCTCAGCTTTATACTGAATATGACGTATATGGGATGGAATACCTTGTTGGTCAGTTTAGAGTCACCTGTCCCAGCCAATCCTCCCCACAGGTGTGGCATTTCACTTTCTGCGCCCCCCAATGTGGTACACAAGATTTAGCAGTGACCTTGATCTGCACACCAATCCTTGGTAGTAACTCTGCACAGCAAGAGTTATCACTGCTAGAAGCAGACACTGTCTGCAAAAACATGCTGTTAATTTCAAAAAGTGCAGTTAGTTAGAAGAGACTCAGATGAAAAGTAAAATCACTGAACAGAATTGGTTTAGTTCTAACTCAAACCAGGACAAAATCCAACACATTTGCATTTGTCTTTGAAAAGTAAAACTTCTGTATTTTTACAGATAAGGGTTTATTGCAATATTGAAAGGGAAAGTAAGCATTTGGACAGTGGATCAAAGACTATTGCTTATTGTCCTCTGCTAGTCAAAATGAAAATGTGATGATGGTATGTAAAAAATACAAACTGAATGTGGCCCACCATATTTAGTTTATACACTAGGAAAAGAGCAAGAAAGGGTATTAATTTTGTTAAAATCCTAAAAAAAACTGCAGAAAATATATTGTCTGTGTTTTCATTGGTGAAGATGTCACAAATCCGAGGCAGTGTTTGCTTAAATACCTGTTCATTTTAAAAAGATAAAAAAATAGCATTCTATGCCTTGCTTTTTTTAAAATACGTGTTTTCTCAATAAGCTTATTGTAAGATAAATGTCAGGTTTTTCAGTTTAGAAGAATATGTTTATGATAGTTTTAGTATTATAATTGTGATACTTTTGTTCCCTATGGTTGTTCTAATTCACTTCATACATAAACAGCAATTTTGATTTGGCAAAATTATTTATAAGAGTTGAATGTCTTTGAAAATATGAAGTTAGCATAATTCATTATTCTACTCCTTTAAGCCAAGCCCTCAAACTCTTTCTTAGGCAAAAACTTTCCTGAAGTGTATACCTATCCCTGAGGCAAAACAAAGTCTTGTCTTGAGTAAGGTCTTCAGATAACACCTTCTTTTTCTTAATATTTATGTAAATACTTATTTTGTATATATTTTGAGTCATAAAATAAAGAATTATTATTTAATTCTTTATATATTACCACTGAATAGAAGGCAAAAAAATTAAGATTAATGATAAAAGTTAGAATGAAACTAGAATAAGGGAAATTTTAATGACTAGTGTATAAATTCTGTAAATTAGGAAGAAGTAATCTGATTTTTATGTATGTAAGTTCCAGCTGAGAATCTGCAAGAACCAGAAATTACAGCACATATCAACAGTACTGTGACTGAGGTTAGATTTCCTTGTTTTTTAAGTGTATGTGCATATTTTAAATGTAAGCTAAATTTTAATGCAGAATGTAAAGTATTTTGCATTTGATTCTGAACATAAAACCAGTTAACCTAGTTCTGATTAAGGGGTGGAATGGTGAAGTGCTGGGGCCTGAGTTGTGGGCCCCAAGTTGGAGCTGACCTAGCAGAATGTTTTGGTTTTTCATGTTCCAGAGGCAGAACCTGGCCCACCTGTGTCTTTGTGGCTCTGCCTTCAGCCAGGTGTTTGTGGTTGGGGTGGTGGGTGAGGTCAGGATTGTATCAACCAGGAGCTGATCAGTTGGAGAAGCTTCATGTTGGGTGTGGCTTCTGTTGGGGCTGGTTGCAGCTTGCTGAGCTCTCTTGGTGGTGTCCTTCCATGTGAAGGGCCACTGAGGGAGCCATCTCTGTCTGTTGTGTCCAGCAGGCGATGCTGGCACCACAGTGGGCAGTGGAGGAGCTGGGCCCACAGGAATTTATGGCAGGACTGTCTGAAAGAAGACTTTCCAGGGGCTGTTGTTGAGTTCAGTGTTGGCTTGTGTGATGAGGCAACTGATGGCAGCATAAAATGATGATGGCTTAATCAGCACAAGAAATGGAGACTTGCAGGAGCATGGTTTTTTGTTTGATTCTGTTGTGGTTAAAATTTTAATGAGCCATTTACCTCAGGACTTCTGTATTATTAAAAGATGATGGGACTCTTCTAGGATTCAGTAATCCCTTTTCTGTCATTGTTACAGGAGGAGCTCATGAAATTGCAGCACCACTGAATGAGATTTAACTGAAAATTTTCCATGTGATGTTGGAGCTCCATTTGACTTAACTCGTGGATATGAGCATCATCCCCTTTTCCTTTTGCCACCAAAAATTAAAATGTAATGCAACCACAGAGATTTTCTTGTGAATAACTGTGGAAGCAATAGAAATAAGTCTATTTATGTAAGTGCTTTTGCCTGAATATATTTATTTTAGTCACATGTCTTTTACAAACTTAACTCAGACTTGACTCATTCTTTGACAGTGTTGTAAGAGAAAAGGCAGCTCTCAGAGTTCATGTGATGAATTCCCTTACAGAATTCCTGCCTTCACTGAAATTAGTGTGCTTTATCATTGACTTCAGTAAGATTAATAAAATTGTACCATATGTATGCTCTATGAGGTAATGATTAGTCTAAAAAGCATATCTGCTATGTCAGTATCTTTCTGTCATTGAACCCATCTGTCATTTTTATTTATGATAAAAGGAATGCCTACACTGATTTTTTGTATATTTAAATCAATGAACTGAAAAAAAGAAAGAAATCTCATTTTAAAGACAGCATTGTCACTGTTCTGATTACAAGAATATGAATATATCTGCAGCATATGAGGCTGAAACCACTTAGGAAAGGTTAGTGCCAGTTGATGTTGAGGCAATTTAAGAGTTTACCCAATGATTTTAAAAAGTGGGAGCAGGATTCAGAAAGAAGATTTATGATAATAATTATAGCATCTACTTCTGAAGCATAATGTTATTTAGTCAAATTTGTAATTTCAGTGTAGTTGCTTAAACTTCCTGTATGATGCATGTGGAAAATAGGAAATCTCAGGTTGTGTTCCACAATTCCAGGTGTGAGCCATATGAACTGACAGGAGCAAGATTGTTGTTACAAGTCCTGGCCCTTAGTTTTAATAGGTTTAAACTCAGGCCTTATGACATTATCCTTACACTGAGTTATGAAAGAGTTTGTCATAAGTCTTATTTGCTTTTAACTAAAATTTTGTTCCTATCGTGTCATTGAGTAAACGTCCACTTCATGAGGAAATAAAATGCTCCCTCAGACTGGGAGCTGACTACTGGCCACCATTATAGACTTATAGTTAATTTCTCTTTCTCTGTAGACCACCATGCTAACACTATTCCTACAAGCTGAACTTGCTGAGGTTGCATTTTCCTGCATGAGAAAAGGCAAAGCTGCTTGTGGTATCTCCTTGTATTTAGAAGATAGATTCCAGCAAAACTTGAGATTTGCTCTCAGACTTGTATCCAAACACAGAATGTGATCTTCTGTATTTGTGTTGTACAAATGTGCATGCACATGCACAAATTCAGATATAGCCCCACATATTTAAGACAAAATTTAAGACATTGATTCAAAACATCAAGACATACGTTATTACGTTACGCATATTAAAAAAAAACCTCTTCAGTTTGTTCATTTCTGTAGCTCTTAGCAAAAGCGTAGAAATAATTAAATATCTTTAAAAAATGTATGTGTAACTTGAAAGAATTTGTTATTCCAGCAGTTGCATATGTGACAAAAAATATGATTTATTTATGCATTTTCAATGTGCAAAATTCCAAAGAAACCCAATGTTGAAAATGCTGATAATGGGATTGCAGTTAAGTATTCAGTGGATTAACTGCTGTATATTAAAATGTAAGCAAAAGTTCAGCTAGAAAACAATAGTACAGAAGGTGCTATCACATTTCTAGCATAACTAAACCTGGATTATTGTTATGAGCATATACTTAGTAAGTAATAGTTTTGGAAGGCGGTTCTTTCTTAGATTGTAGGCTCTATATGGGGGTACTGACATATTTGGAATTTGTACAGCTCCAAACCCATGTGTCAGTATGAAAGCCTGCAATAAACGCCTCTAGAAAGATTTTGGAAACTGCATGTGGTGATAATCATAATGTCATAATTACGAACAGTAATATACAGAGCAATAAGTAGGTTTAGTGGTAATGTTTTATGTGAAAAATTGAACTATGACAAAATGTAATGTAACTAAAAATCACAGTTTTCCAGTGGGGAATGTGAGTTTCAATTGATTGTTTCTCTTTTTCAATCAGGAATTGGGCCATTTTGGATTCAAACCTTTTTATAGCTCTATGAATTTTTCCAATAAATTGATTTTCCATTTTCAGTCTGAATATGAACTAAATTAAAAATACCAAAATCAGTACTGAGACAAAAATTCCTTTCCTAATTACATCTAGCAGTCAGAAGTGAAAATAATGCTATATTAAGAGAACAGCTGTGTTTAAAAGTGAGTTTGAAAACATAGTGTTCTTTAGTTCTGTTTTTATCGTAACTAACCAAATTAACTGATTTTCTCATTTTACCTTGTGTGAGGTAGGTAATGCTGGTGGGAAGACACCCTTAATGAGAGATTCTCTTGATGATTTGTGAGGAATAATCAAATGTGGATCATTTTTCATAGTTATACTGTCTCTATGCTAACTAAAATAAATATATAATGCTCACTTTTAGCAGGTAATGAGCAATCATGACTCAGACATAATAGGGAACAAATCTATTGAGTAGGTCTATGGTAGGGCAGCTTTTCTGCTATATGTTAGACCCATTTTAATTGGTGTGTACTCACCCTACATCTGTAAGTGAAAGTCAGATAAACTGACTCAGAATGGCACCTTGAATTTGGAGGCAGAGAATGGATGATTCTTTACATTTTGCTGCGTGCATATACACAACTGTTTATATGCAGAGAGAGGAAATGAACCCTCTATTAGAGAGGTGTTAGGAAAATACTGCATAGGAGAGACAAGGAGCAAACAACATGCAAGCATCTGATATAACTTTATTTTGAAATGTGTACAACCAGGTTCATTTTAAACACTAGATTTTTGAGCATTTAGTTTCCTCAAATTCAACAGTTTCACTTTTCAGCAGGAGCATTTGTGACTACTACTACTGATGACGACTACCACTACTACTACTACTACAATGATACTTAATAATACCTGTATAATAAACAACAGCAATAATAATAATATTATAGTAATACTTTGTGTTGTGTAGACCACATAAAACTGTTTTACAGACACCTAGCAAACACAGTCCTGCTTAACTTTATTAATAAATGTAATTTTAATGTAGTTTTTCCTCCACATTTTAATAATTTTAGGTTAAAAAGATAGTATTGAATGTTTGTATGATTTGTACAATATGTAACATTTGAAAGCCTTCATTATTATAAATGCTTTACTTACAGAAAGTGTAAAGAATATATTGTAGAAATGGAGAATCATTGTGGTGTTGCTGCTAATGTTCTGTTTAAGCCTATGCAGAGTATTAGAAAATCAGCATATGTGACCGAATCTTGTAGGGATTCTTATATAAAAACTCAGTTATTGCTCAGTAGAATTGGATAATTATCTATAGTCAAGAGGCAATTTCATAATTAAAGATAAGAATTCATTTACTAAAAATACATTAGAGTGTGTAAAAAGAAGACAAGCGAAATTAAGTATTGACATGGATAATAAAGGATTGTTTGTCTTTTAGGATTAGTAATTTTTAAAACCAAATGTCATAACACATTAAGAATATTAGACTGAAATCCAGGAAAACATACAGATGTTTTACATGTATTCAGGACACACACTAACCTTGTTCTTAAAGTTAATTATATATTTAAAGTTCTGTCTTGTGCAGAAATAAGATAAAACTCATTTACATTATTTTATTTTGGAATAAAATAAACATATCCTTGCTGGTATATGAAAATATAGTTATTCAGTATAATTTAAAATTTGTGCCTATTGCTAATTTTAAAGAGTTTTGTTCCTTTTCCCTATAATTTTTTAGTTAGCAGAGGCCCACCAAGTATCCAGGAAAAATAATTCTGTGCTTTACTGTGTTGCAGGCATTGAAACGGAGTTGTTTTAATGTTTGAGTTTAATTTTTTTTTCAATTAAAAGACGTTTAATTCAACAAGCTAGCAAGAAAATACAGTGGTCAGTTGGTTGAGCCTGTGATATAGTCTTGTTTATTGTGTTAGTAGAAGTCATAGTGTCAGAATAATTTAGGTTGGAAGGGACCTCTGGACATCAGGTCTCAAAGCAGATCTAACTAGATCAGGTGCTCCAGGCCATGCCCAATCGAGCTTTTAATATCTCCAAGTGTGGAGATTCCGCAACCTCTCTGGGCAACCTGCTGCAGTATTTGAATACCCTCATGGTGAAAATGTTTTTCTTTATAGCCAGTTTTCCATGTTGCAGCATTTATGTCTACTGCCTCTTGTCTTTTCCCTGACCTTTGAGAACATCCTGGCTCCATCTTTTCTATAGTCTCCTATAAGGTAGTTTTAGATGGAAGATCTTTCCTTAGCCTTCTCTTCATAAGGCTGAACAGATCTAATTCTCTTAGCTTTTATTTTGTATAATATTCTCTAGGTTCCTCATCATTATGGAGGACTTGCTATGGTATGTCCATGTCTTTCTGATATTGGTAACTTCAACACAGTACTCCAGATGCAATCTCACAAGTGCCACGCAGAGAGGGTGGATTGCTTCCTTTGACCTTCTGGGTAGTCTCTTACTAATGAAGACCAGAATGCTGTTGGTGTTCTTTGCTACCAGTGCACACTGATGACTGATGTTCAGCTTCCTGTTCACCAGGACCACTAGGTTCTTTTCTTGCAAGGCTGCTTCCCAGGCAATAAACCTGTATTGTTGCATTGAGTTATTCCATCACATGTACAGGTCTTTGCATTTCCTCTTTTTTTTTTTTTTTT
>VZZY01013064.1:0-33963 GCA_013400335.1 Eurystomus gularis | reverse complement strand
CCATGCAACAATACAGGCTTGGGGAGGAGTGGCTGGAAAGCTGCCTGGCAGAAAAGAGGACCTGGGGGTGCTGGTCAACAGGCAGCTGAACATGAGCCAGCAGTGTGCCCAGGTGGCCAGGAGGGCCAACAGCATCCTGGCCTATATCAGAAATGGTGTGACCAGCAGGAGTAGGGAGGTGATTGTGCCCCTGTACTCGGCACTCGTGAGACAGCACCTTGAGTACTGTGTCCAGTTCTGGGCACCACAGTACAAGAAGGACATTGAGGTGCTGGAGCGGTTACAGAGAAGCGCAACAAAGCTGTTGAGGGGTCTGGAAAGCATGCCTTATGAAGAGCAGCTGAGGGAACTAGGGCTCTTTAGTCTAGAGAAGCGGAGACTGAGAGGAGACCTTATTGCTCTCTACAACTACCTAAAAGGAGGTTGTAGCGAGGCTGTTGTTGGTCTCTTCTCCCAAAATACTAATGATAGGATGAGAGGAAATGGCCTCATGTTGCATCAGGGGAGGTTTAGATTAGATATTAGGAAGAAATTCTTTACTGAGAGAGTGGTTGGGCACTGAACAGACTGCCCATGGAGGTGGTAGAGTCACCATCCCTGGAGGTGTTTAAAAAATGAGTAGACGTAGCACTTGAGGCTATGGTCTAGTGTCTAGAGAGATGTTAAGATGAAGGTTGGACTTGATGATCCTGGTGGTCCTTTCCAATCTGAATGATTCTATGATTCTCTATGATTCTATGAACTAAGTAACAGAAGGAGATTAAAAGAACATTGAAAGTTATGTGTGCGGAACAACTAATTGGGAAGGATAGAATCGGCAACAGAATGAGATGTATGTTATGCCACTCAATACACCAAAGTACAAAAATGAGTAAGGAGAGTTTCATCAGTGGGAAAGGCTCAAAGAAATAAACAATTTGCCTGGATTTTTACATACATAAACTGATTTCAGTGTGTCTCTGTTCTTAATTTCCTTTCACCGGAACATAAGAAGAGAGGTTAAATGAGACTGTGCCGTAGGAGACTGTAAATGCTCAGATATAAAAAGGATGTATAAAGACAGCAGATGTAGCCCTACTTTGTCAGTTGTATAAAGATAAAACAGGAAGGAACTTGGCTCTGCTTGGAAGTGGAGTATTTGAAGTCACAGAAAGCTTAATGGGATAGAAAAAAACCAGGCATCATATTATGTTTAAAAGGAACATAAGTTATTCCTAAAAGAGCAGCAGTGCTTACTTAATGACAGTTCCATTGCTCTGAATTCAATTATAGTGTATTACTCACTTCTAAAGGATAGCATAAGAGTACAGATTTTACAACAGCAATTTAATTTACCAAATGATGCCAATTCCTTAAGTGGGCTACATAAAGATGAACCATTCATCTTGTTGGCTCTATTTGCAGCATGAAGACATAAAAGAAGACTTGGTGCTCTACTACCTTTGAGTTGTGTAACAAAACTATAACCTAAGCAAAATGTGTGCATCAATAACATATACCTGAACTTATTAGGGAAAGTTTTTATATTTATTGTGATCTTGCTACCCCAGCTCTGGGAATGTATTTGCTTCTTTAATGGAAACATTAAAACTGTAATTAATTAAACAAAATCCAAAAATTGCATTGAAGTAGAAAAAATAATGTTTTCAAATTAGAATCAAATTGCTTATACACTTACTCAATAGTTTTGACAGTTTCTCCTGAGTAGAAAAAAGAATAGTTTCCTCTAGAGAAAAATAATAGTATTGGCTGTATTTTCAGAAAATAGCATAAATTTTTGTCACAGAAATGTTCATTTAGCATGAGTGATTGATGCATTTCAATTTTTTCAATAGAATTTTTTTAGAGAATATTGTATATTGAAATATAGTTGTGTTTGGAAAGGTGAAAATCCCTAAGCAAGAAACCGGTTTTTTGAATAGCTTTATTCCTATGCAGTCACCCTCAGGTGAGGACATAGGAAGGGGACTGTGGTAAATATTATAATTATTATTGCCAGTAGTATTATCTAGTAAAAAGTCCACCAGAAGCTGTTATATTGGATGCTGCAAAAACACAGAACTAAAAGTCTTTTTGAAAGAATACTTATTAAGTAAAAAAAAAAAAAATAAATTAAATCAGACAATTTTCCCAGAATTTCACTTGGGAATGGCAATATCTTTCCTATATTATCTATTTTTTTTAACAAACGTCAAGACACTCAGATCACAGGCTGTTATTATATTCAAATAGCTGAACTATTCTCTTTCTTGGTAATTATAGTAATAATAAACTAACCGTAAAAACATTTTTAGATAGCATATTTCTGTTGTATTGGAGACAGTATGAAAAATTTTCTTCTACTCATTTCAGTCTCAGAAAAAGCAAACAAAGTAATTCTTTACATTATTAAAAAAGAACTGCAGAAAAAGGGCTGATAGTAGGTCTCATTCTAAGTGTAAGTCTGAGTTCTATGGGCTAGACCTAGTCCTCATGCATGACATATTCTCTTTTGTGTCCTGGTCAGAAGAAAATTTTGAAGTAATACAACAGAAAGTATTATGATGCAAAAGTGACACCTTATCCAGAGTAAAAAGCATTGTGTACTCAACTATCTTCATCTTTATGGGAGATGATAATATATTTAAACTTAATCTCCTGAATGTATTTGAGAAGACTAATTGGCATAGTACTTAAGAATACATGCAAAGAGAGAAAGGTCAGTACTTCAGTGGTGTTAAGTACAAATGAATTTTAAGAGCTTTCCAATCTTTGCACAAAGGCTTTTATTTTCACATTGTTTCCAGGAATTAATTCCAGTGTAATTTCAAGGATTCATTAACTTCTCTGTATGGATAAAAATTACATTGAAATGAGGTTAAAAGATCTGTATCCACAAAGCACAATTCCTTCATCTGAAATAACGGGAAAATAACTCTTTCTCCTCTCCGTTGTTACACTCAGAAATAAGGTTTGTATTAAAGACAGTTTTGTTGGGTTTTTTTCCCGTTTACATTCAAAAATTTTCATCTGACTCACATGGACTATATGATGCCTTGCTGCTTTGACCTCACAGTAAGTGGATACTTCATATCATTTAAATACTGAGATCAGGTAGGAACAGTCGCATATCATTTATACACTACCAAGTATTAATCTATTTGTTGTATGGTGGAGACTATTGCACTATCATTAAATTTGCCTTAGCTATATATTACAAGATTTCAATTTCATGAATGAGTTTCTGTTACTGAAATATTTCTTTTCACAGAGCTGCTTAATGCCAACTTGTTCAGATGTGAATCTCTCTCCAATAGTAAAACCCTTGATAATTTTGTGGGGAGAGGTAAATCCTAAAGTACAGGGAAAGAGTTCTCTTGAATAACCATACGTAATTCTAAAACAGACTGATGGTTGATTTGTTACATTATTTTAATTTAATATTAATTTTCTGAGCAGTGACCTTCCAAATAGTGATGGACATGTGCATCAGAACAGACATATGAGTTCTCCTTTGCTTTACAATTTTCTTTCCTTCTAGTAATTGACTTATAATATGTCAAGAAACAGACATCCTTCTCCATACACATTCTTCATCCAGTCACTCTCATTCTGAGATCCTCAAATGAAACTATTCTAAGTAATGTCTCTCCCAAAAGAGATGTGAAATCTTGCCATATTGCTCTTTATTTTTTTTCTCTATTCTCTTCCCGAAGCTGCTGGACATGGCAGGGGAGGCTTTACCCATGTCTTTTGTAGCTCCTGCACAAACTGCTCAGCAGTGCAGCAACTGAGTTACAAAACTACAGATGTCTGGTGTCAGCATATTCTATAAATATATGCAAGCTGCTGCATGTTCCAGATATCCAGATCCTAAGTGCAGAACATCGTTTTATCCAGATTTTAAAAATAACAATTTTTAAATTGACTTAACTATCCATCATAAAGTCTTTCATGGAAGAACTATACATTCATTTTCAGAGACAATAAAAATCTCCTCAGAGAAAAAAAAAAAGCTTCTAAAAGTATGTTAAGAGCAAAGGAGGCCTAAAGAGCACATTGGTCCCTTATCTGATGAGGTTGGTCACCTCACAAATAAGGATGAAGATAAAGCAGAGACATTTAACACTTTGCCTCTGTCTTTAAATACAATGATGGGCTCTGGAATTCCTGGGTGGGAGGACCGTGACAGAGAGAGATATGCTCCCAATTGACTTTGAACTTGTACAGGATTTGCTGCTGCAACTAAATGCACTTAAGTCTTTGGAGCCCAATGGGATTCATTCAGGGGAGCTGAGAAAGTTGGCCTATGTTATTGAAAGACATGTCTCTGTTATTTATCAACAGTCTTGGGAATCTGTCGAGGTCCCAGTCGACTGGAAGCTAGCAAATATTATTCCAATTTTTAAGAAGGGCAAGAAGGAAGACCCTGGTAATTATAGGCCTGTCAGTCTCACTTCAGTGCCTGGTAAAATTATGGAGAAGATTATTCTGGGAGTTATTGAAAAACACTTGAAAGACAATGCAGTCATCAGTCAAAGCCGACATAGGTTCGTGCAGGGAAAGTCATGCCTTACTAACTTTTAATATCCTTTTATGACAAGGTTATCCATCTAATAGACAAAAAGAAGGGAAGGGTGGGGGGTGGGGGGTGGGGGAGAGAATTTAGAGATTTTAACANAATACTCTTAGAATATCCTTCTGGACAAAATGTCCAGCATACAGCTAGACATGTAAACAATATGATGAGTGAACAATGGGCTGAAGAGTCAAGCTCAAAGAGTTATAGCCAATGAGGTAACACCTGGCTAGTAATTTCAATATGAGTCAACAGTGTGCCCTGGCAGTCAAAAGCATGGTAGCTAAACACATCCTGGGATGCATTAAGCATGATATAGCTAACCGGTGGAAAGAAGCACTTGTACCACCATAGTCAGGGTTGTTGCAGCCTCACTTGGAGTACTGTGGGCAGTTTGCAGCTCCATGATATAAGGATATAAAAATATTAGAATGTGTCCAAAGGCAGGCAGCAAACATGGTGAAAGGACTAGAAGGCATGACTTATGAGAAGTGGCTGAGGATACTGGGTTTGTTCAGCTTAGAGAAGAAGAGACTGAGGGGAGACATTGCTGCCTACAACTTCCTCATTGAGGGAAGCAGAGAGGGAGGTGCTGATTGCTTCTCTCTGATGTCCAGTGAAATGATGTTAGGGAGTGTCTTAGGACTATGTCAAGGACCACGACTGAGAGGGGGATCAAGCACTGGAATAAGCTCCTCGTGGAAGTGGCCATAGACCCAAGCCTGTTGGTGTTCAATAACCATTTGGACAACACTTTTAGATGGTTTAACTTCTATATTGTCATGTGTGGAGTCAGAAGTTAATGATCCTCATGGATCCAACTCTGGATATTCTATGATTATATATATATATATAAAAATATATTAATCTGAACTTCTTATTTTCTGTAGAAACACTAACAACAGTTGGATTCATGTATCCATATTATGCCCACAGAAACCTGATCTAGACACCCTCAGCTTCAGTTGTAGTTAGTATGCATACCTCTAGAAATTATTCGTTTCATGTTGATACAACTACGACCGGATACATAAATGTTCCTCTAGAGCTGCTGGCTTGTCTCCTTTGGGTATAAAGGATTCCCAGAGAAAGAAGCTCAGATTTTGACATCAGACTTCTAAACAATTTACATGATATGATACTATCTTCTCTCTATGAATGATCTAAACTGTAGAATGCCAACTGAAACTGGTTTTGTAAGCAGGAATATTGTAATGTAATTGATCTGTAGACATCTACTCACCACTCTTGATTATGAGTAAATAAAAATATTTCAGACCCTCAGGAAACTGATGTCAATTTTACGAGTATGTTAGGTACCTCTAGGAGGTTGAAGATTAGAGGCACACATTTTACACTGCAACACCAAACCCAGAAATCAGTGACTAAACTTTTTTTTTTTTATTTCTACTTATAAGTGCTTCTATATATTTCAGAAAAAATAAAGAGAAGTACTATGGCCCTCACTGATAACTGGGGATTAATAGTAAAATCATAAATTGAGGCAATTGTGTTCAGATAGTATATTTAGATTTTCTACTGCTGCATCTTGAAAATGACTCCTCCTTTCTCTCTAAAAGGAAGATACATATATATTAAACACACATTTAGGTAAGTTTTACTAGTTTGCAGATGTTGGTGCCAACAAAATTCTATTGTCATATAAAAGACCTGTCACAATGAGACCACTTTAAGTTCTACTAGTGACATTATCAAAAATTCATCTGAAATTTTATTTCCTCATGAGATATGGCATCCGAATTTTGATGAGCTGTAACACATCTTAAGACCTATTTGAAAACCACTGCCTGTTTTCAGGGAAGAGCCACCATAGACACCAGCAATAAAACACTTGTTTTTCTAGAGAATGTGCTTAAAACCACATTGCCACATGTGTGGTGTTTGTAGTTTTGAAGATACATGTGGTGAACTGACCCACATATTATGAATTTCTGCCTTATTAAAACAGTGAGCAAAGAACCACGACTCCCATAAACCATTGCGAGGTCCTCCAGAAACCAGAAATTGGAAGTGTGATAACACAGGACATAGATGTCAAAAAAGAAAAAAAAAATTTTTCTTTTCCCGGCTCACTGCACAAAGGGAGCACATCGCTCCTGTCAAGCGCGCCCCGCCTCCCCCCCACCCCTCCACCATTGCTGGAGAGGAGTGAGGAGGAGGGGAGGGAAGCCAAACTGAGCTGCCAGCACAACCCCCCTCCCCCCCGGAGAAGCCAAGCAGCCAGGGGAGCAGCCGCCGCTCCGAGAAGCTCTAGGAATCCGGGCTATGAGTTGCACAATTGCTGCCGAGAGTTGTGCAATAGCCACCACTGCCTCCACGAGCCAAAACTGAAAGAATCCAGAAAAAAAAAAGCTGCAAACTGTAGCAAGAAGCTGCTGCTGGCAAAAGCCGCTAGCTGCTGCGCTGAAAGCCCGCGCCGGCCCGTGCCACAGCCGCATGGAAAAAAAAGCTGCTCCAAGCTAGGAGCACCACACCAAAGAAATTGCAAAAAGAAGCCGCCTAAAGCCGTGCTGCAGAAAGCTGTGCCACAGAAAGCCGCGTTGCCAGAAAAGCGGCTGAAAGCCATGCCGCTAGGAAAGCGCCACCAGAAAAGCCGCGCCAGAAAAGCAGTGCCAAAGAAACTGCGCCGAAAGGCTGCAAGTTGTCACTGTCATCGAAACCGCCCAAGTCTACCGGTCGGGCGTAGCCGCCGTTCCAGGGGACTATTGCCGAACGCTGAAAGGGCAGATGACAACACATGCACACACACACACGCACCATCCACACATACAGGCCGTATTTTGACATAATTAGGTTGTTATTTACCATTATCTCTCGGTGGGTGAGAGGGGGAGTAAGTGGGGGGGGCATGGCGTTCTTTGATACCGTAATATTTCCATAGAATAAATGCAGTTTTATTTGAATATATTTAGTAACAAACTTGTTGAATACTCATTCGATCTCCGTAATTGCCTACGAGCCTGGTGGGGAAATATTCTGCTTTGCCCTCAATCCCTCTCCCTTCAGGAGGCGGATTGGATGTCTGCCCGACCGACCATGACAATACACTAGGGATTGTTTTTCTTGGTGCCTTTTTCAGAGTCCCACACCAGACTCCAAAGACTGTCTCAACACTGAAGATTCATCTACTGTGGGTCAAAACAAAAATATGTTCTTGCTGTATATTAAAAGTTGGAAGGTAGGTGATACATCTACTTCCAAAGGCACTGAAATGCAAAATGTTAGATGCTGAATTCTACACAGTGACTTTCTCAGTCAAATTACTTCAGTCCTGAATTGGACATTCTTTGAAGGTTGGAACTTGACCATCACGTTCCAGTGATTTATTGAGAAATAAATATCAGAATTCTACATAACACCAGCAAGGCGCAAAACTCACAATATCCATAAATGTTAAGAGAGCTAGTTAAGCTGTACAAATAAAAGCATCTTTTAAATTAGGGCATAGGACTTCTGATATGTACTACAATATTTTTTCCCCTGTAATAAAAAATGAACACACCATTTCACAACCCTTTTCAAATTTTTGATCTAAATGTAGAGTTCTAAAAATACTTACTTATATTTTTCATATTCATATTTAGTCATCTTCAAAAATAAGATCACATCTAATCTGAGACAAGCAAATGAACAAATAAAAAAAGAAATAACAAAGCCCTTCCTGAAAAAGAAAGAGGGAAAAAAAGCAAGTATCTAGTAAAGAACCTTGTAAAGAAAAACTATCATTTTATTTCTTGTATAACCAACTATATACAGCTGTCATTCTTACCATTCTGTCCACTGAAACTGTCCACATCATGAATTATTTTTAATTCACATTTTTGTATCCCTTACATGAAAATTGAAAATCCTCAGTAAAAAGACTACAAAGTTCCACATTTTTACTTGCCTTACAGGTACAACCATTCCCTTTCAGCTTACTGTTTACACCTGTTATTTCAGCTCTGGATGTAATTTTAAGTACAATGATAAAATAAAAACACCTTCCATCATTTTTTGGAGGTAACAGAGGAAGTCTTCTCATAAAATGTCAGTTATTGCTTCTGCTAACTCTGTGTTTCATAAGTGAGCTCTGTCTCTCTGCTACTTATACACTGACACAACACCTCAGCTGCATCATCTAGACAGCTTGCATGTCACTTCTCAGTAACAGTTTAAATTCTTTTTCACTGCAAATACTAAAGGAAACAGATGTCAACTGTTAAATTATATTTCATGCCCAAAAGAATACTCTCTTGAGTAATTCCTTATAAAGTAGTATTAAAGGTTCTACAAATATTTATATTAATGTTTAACCCTTTTTAGCACTTCATGGTTTAATAAGTCACAACATGTTAAAAAGTGAAGTATTTTCTGTGAATCTATTTCTAAAATTTTCATCCTTCTCAATTTCCCTGGCTAGGGAATTCCAACCTGAGGTTCAGGACAAAAGCAGAATTCTATCTGCTTCTCTTTGCATCTGTCATGACCTAGAGGGTTATCCACCCTGCAGGCGTATAGAGATTGCAACCATGGGTTCATAGGATTCCATAACACATGGAAGAACATGAAGGTATCTATCCTGTACATTTCTCTACTTTATTACAGATAACCACAAATACCACAAAAAAACTCTGGCTTATAAACTATCACAAAAATAACTACTAGGTAGTATATCTGTGATTAATAAGGATGATATATCTCAAGCAATTAAAAATTGCTATTAGTCATCAGTAATATAGTAACAATAAATAGTACGACAATAGTTGATAACAGAGGCAACCAATCATATAGGAACAACCAATAACAGCAACAACTAAGTAGGTATATACTATTACTAAAGTTACTACAAACTTAC
Source organism: Eurystomus gularis (assembly GCA_013400335.1). Classification (NCBI taxonomy): domain Eukaryota; kingdom Metazoa; phylum Chordata; class Aves; order Coraciiformes; family Coraciidae; genus Eurystomus; species Eurystomus gularis. The sequence goes on along the minus strand of VZZY01013064.1, from coordinate 24,547 downwards.
CATTAGTTAAGCAACTTACAATAATGTGGCAGCAGGTACGCTTATGGTAGATAGTTTATATGGATATATAATACCAGTAGCAAGTGACAAATTACAGGAGGGGCTAAACTGATCTCAGAGGGGGACTCAACCATTCCAGAGTTAGGAGACGAAACTGAACTGACCCCAGAAGTGGGCCCAAAGAGGGACCAGTCTCACTTCAAAGATGACTCACATCACAGAGCCTGGAGTCAGCCAAGCATCCCCAGTGAGAGTCCAGGATCTCATAAAGAGTTCATGTGCAATTTTAGGAAAGAAAAAAGTACATGCAGCATAAGAAGTTCTCAGAGAGAGAAGCTTCCTTTTGGGTGAAAATTAAGTCCTTTTTATATCACAGTAACATAAGTGGGCATAGAACATCACCACTTTGAGTGGCCAATAAATGCTGTTAACTTTAATTTTTCATTTGTAACAGCCAAGGGATTATTATATTTTCTGTTCTTTCAGACCAATTTTATTTTCCCAGACTGCTTCCACTTTTTCATATTATAAGTTGCCATTACAGTCTTTTGATTTTACACTTATTAACAGTATCTCAGGGTGTCTTCTCTTCCTAGGCACTCAGCTGTACTTCAAATATGCCAACTCCGCTTCTGAAAGATGTTTCTGATTCCAAAGCCTAGTTCCCAGGCCCACAGCTCCCAGGCTGGCAGGCAATTTCTCTGTTGGTCTTTTTCAGCAGACATTTTCTTCTGTTTGGTAGTTTTTCCCTTCTAATCTTTATGGCTGCTCACATTAGTATCTCCTGCCATCAACACATATCCCCTGAATCTTTCAATGTAGCTTTGTATTAAAACTGACCTTTTCAGCATTGCATGATCAGCACAGTAAATGAAAGAGCAAATTAAGGAGCGTATCATTAATAATGCTTTCTATCCTAATGAAGACTATGGCTCTGTAAAGCTCTGATTGTTTCTGTAATCTTCCAGCTTGATATACATTTCAAATGGTGCACCAGGGGGCCATAACAGAACCTTTCTTAAATTGTAGATGCTTCATATCATTAATAAATCATGCTCCAGTTTAGTCAACACATCTTAGATGAAAATTGTTAGAAACAATTTTTTACTTCAAAGGTCAGAAGTAAAGGATTTTTAAACAATTAAGGAAGAAAGTGAATAAACTTGGTAGATGAACATCAGTTAAAATTGATGTTCAACAGTGTTGTGAAGGGTATCTGAATCTATTCTACATTTCAAAATTAAAAGGAATATATATATTCCACAATACGAAAATATGTGCATAAACAAATAAAAAGTGGAATATTAGAGCAAATGTGTATTGTGTTGTTATGTTGGAATAATTTCACATTTTTAGGTAAATGTAAGTTAAAATCTGAATTTGGATATGGCGGGTAATTTATCTGAAAAGAAATCAGATAATTTATTTTTAAGTTCTAATAATGATGTTCACTTGATCAAGAGTTTAACAGTGTTTTATTAGAATTTAAACAAATGCATAGAGGTTTATTTATCTCTAAATTCCCCAGTTCTAAAATCAACACCTGCTGTTCTTCCCTTATTCATTGAGTATGTCATCTCTTCCTGGAAAACTGTCAGGTTCATCAGGCAGCATATGCCCTTGGTAAATCCATACTGACTGTTCCTAAACTCCTTCCTTCCTTCAAGTGCTTAGATTTACTTTCAAGAAAACTTACACCAAAATCTTCCCAGGACTGAGGTTATGCTGACTGGGCTGTAGTGCCCTGGATCCTCCTTCTTGCTTTTTTTGAAGATAAGGGTGACATTTGCCTGACTATACCCCTGGTTTGACTATTTCCCAAAAGATCTTACTCTAATCACTGAATGTACTTAGACAATTTATAGAATACAATGTATGTAACTGAAAATCAGTACTGAGCAGATTAAGGCCTTATTTACACAGAGATTTGAAGCTGTTTGAATCTGCTCTATAACTATGTGCTTAGAGACTCCTATTATGGTGATCAAAATCTTTGGAATATGAAAACAAAATTACTGTGCTTTATCAGAAACAATTTTTAATTTTTCACTCTAATATCTTAGATTTTTTAGTCATATCAGCTAGCTATGTTGATAGTGGTAGCTGTTTGTCAATTTTATTTAAGAATACGCACTTGATGAGAAAAGCGAGATACACTTAAACATATTCAACAGAAGAAAAAAATTAAGGAGATTTAATTTTTTAAAGATCATGGATAGGCTGTAATAAAGTGTAACATTATATAGCGCAGGGGGACAGGAACAAGAGAAACACTGTCATTATATGTTTGTGTTACCATAATACTGTTGATTGCATTGCTCTCAGTTTTCCATTCTGTGCTAGAAAATTGAGGAGCATATTAATTAAGTATGAGGAAATATCAGTCAAGAACAGTCAATATTTTGTGACCAAATAAGAATTCTTTGCTCTCTTTACTTTAATCACACTTTCACTCACTCATCTAGTGGTCATGAATATGCATTGTTCCTCTGAGACTCAAAACAGGAAAGGACCTACTGGGAGCATTTGCTGATGAACTGGCTGGCAAGCTGAGTTAAAGTCTCCATATTGCCACCAATGCCTGTATCAGAAGAATATAAAGTGCTTCTGCATCTTGTTGCATTATGAAAGACAGACACAAGTTATGTCTTTATTACCACATATGAAAGAAACAAACTCACAGCAGATGGTCCTCTAAAAGCCAACTAAACAAAAACCTCAGAGACATACTTCTAAGTACATTTTTCACAATAAATTTTTGGTTTAGCATGTTTTCTATGTCACATCTGCTCAAACACTGGCATACAACTAAAATTTGCTCTTGCAACACACTTAGTACAGTAAAGCATCTACTCATAAAGTAATTCTCAAATTCCAGAGTGAGTATTTACATGCCACAAACCTTTTTTAAATAAATGGCTTATAAGAGAACAATTATTACACATTTATCACCTTTATACAGATCAGTGACAGATTTAGCTGACGTGAGGAAATGTCTACTGTTTTAGGATACCTAGATGAAAGCCAAATTTATAAAACTTACATAAACAAATTCAGAAAAAATGCAGTGATCTGTATGCTATATTCTAGATTAGAATTAGGGTTAAATGTTTTTCTAGAGCTTGAGCAATACAGCAACATTAAGTTTTGGGGTTTGACTTTTTTTCAGAAATCAAAAGTCTCCTATGATATATATATGTTCCTTTAAAGATTAATTTTAGACTGCATTGTTTTACTTCATTTTGCTGCATCAGAAAAGCAGGAATTCACTAGGTGAAACTTTTGTCTATCTTTTCTGTTATTAGGTTCAATGTAATTATTTTCTTTTGAAGCAATTTTATTCTTTTCAGCTGAGCTGTTGCAAGCATATGTATGTATACAAGACCATCATCTAGCACACATAAATTTTTACACTACAGAAGTCTGTAATAAGCTTCTACACTACTTGTTCTGATCTGTTTTGGAACTTATAGAACTATCCTGGTGTTATTCCCTACAAAACCAGTACACAAAGCCAAGAAATTAAAATAGTAATACATCCTATTTAGCTATCATGTAAAAATAGAAGTAAACAAAGAGGGGAAACAAAATTTAAAAAAAAATACTCTGTACACCTACTCAATTGTAGCATGCAATTATTAGGGTTAAGCATCTGTCAAAGCGTGATTGAAAAGCTGGTTAATATTCAAGCACAAATTCCTCCAAGCTCCAGATGGGTGCATTCCTATGAGCAAAAAATCAAGTAGAGTAGGTGTGTTGGTTTAGTAAAAGCTGCGGCTGCAGCGTGGCCGGAGCTGCGTAGCCACGCCACTCCCCGCCCCCTCCCCTCTGCCGTGGGTTGTGGACAGAGAAAGAAAAAAAAGGTTTAAAAGTGCCTTTTTGAGTTGAGATAAGGAAGGTTTAATATATATATATATAAGAAAACAACAGGTAATAAGCATTTGCAGTTAACGAAAAAAAAAAACAGTAACAGTGAGAAAGGAGCAATACAAAAAAATTGATACCAGAGAACAGCGACTGAGAGAGCTCACCGAAAACAGCCAAATGCGAACTNCACTTAAGAGGAAAATAGGAAAGTTGTCAGGGTATGTAGGGATGCAACAAGTGAGACAAAGGCCTACTTGGAGCAAAATCTGGTAAATAACATAAAAGACAACAAGAAGAGCTTCTTCAAGTACATCAATAGGAAAAGGAAGACTAGAGAAAAGGTGGGTCTGCTGTTGAATGAGCTGGGTGCTCTGGTGATGAAGGATACAAAGAAGGGCTTAGTCAATACCTTCCTTGCCAGTCCCTGAGGTAACAGATAGTCTGGAGGAAGGAAGACTTACCCTTTGTCAAGGAAGATTTGGTTAGAGATCAGTTAGGCAAACTGAACACTCACAAATCCATGGAGTCCAATGGGATGCACCCACAAGCGCTGAGGGAGCTGGCAGGTGTTATTGCTAAGCCACTCTCCATCATTTCTGAAAGGTCATGGAGAACAGGATAGCTGCCTGGAGGAAAGCCAGTGTCATTCCAGTCTTCAAAAAGGCTAAGAAGGAGGGCTCAAGAAACTACAAGCCAGTCAGTGTCCCCTCCATCCCTGGAAAGATGATGGAACAGATCATTGTGGAGGTTATCTCCAAGCATGTGGAGGAAAATAAGGTTATTAGGATTGGTCAGCATGGATTCACCAAGGGGAAACCACGGTGTGACCAGCTGGGTAGATCAGGGGAGAGCAGTGGATGTTGTTGACCTTGACTTCAGCAAGAATTTTGACACTGTCTCCCATAACATCCTCATAGGTAAGCTCAGAAAGTGTAGGTTAGATGAATGGATAGTGAGGTGAATTGAGAACTGGCTGAACAACAGAGCTCAGAGGGTTGTGATCAGTGGTGCAGAGTCCAGGTGGTTGGACTAGATGATCTCCAGAGGTCCCTTCCAACCCCTACCATTCTGTGATTCTGTGGTTCTATGAAAAGACTAAAACAGTTGTTATCAGACCCTATAAAATGTCCAAAAATCTTGGTTGCAGTTTCCAAACTATTGCCAAAGGTGACAGTCATAGAGTAGGTAATGAACTATTTTTACTGAATTAATAGATAGAAGAAGCCTTCCACAGTTCTGATCCCAGTTCAGAGCTTGTTAGCTTACACATTTTTTGTTAGGAGTCAGGTTTTCACAGGATCTCAGGCTGGTTTTTTGAGCCTCACTAGCTATGAAATAGATTCATTATAACAGATGAGCAATACCTTTGAATGTAAGCATTAAATTCATCATTATCAATAAATGAACCAATGTTCAATGTGGCATAGCATCTCTCAATCTTTCTGAGCCTCCAATCCAACAAGTTCACTGAGTTAAATGTTGCAGGTGTGATGGATCCATTATTTTCCTCTGAGGAAACGGGCAATAATGGTGCACTGAAAGCAACTCGCTGTATATCTGCTGGATCCACTTCCCTATCAGCCATCAACTCCCTTGTCCAGAAATTGAGTCACTTAAAGTGAGTTGAGTAAGTACAACCACTCAGAAAATAAGAGATTCTGAACGGCAAATTTCTTTCCTTCCCTGCAGCCTGATTCACCTAAAGTCATTAACCTTAACTGCTGGCCTAGGAACAAAATACTGAGCAAATTGCTACAAGCAGCATTTTATTTTGCTTCCTCGAGTAATCTGGATTACATTTCTGGCCACTGGAGCTCATATTTCTAATTAAATTGATTAAAAACAGTGGTGATGCAGTTGTGGGAAAAATATTGGTACAACCTACAGATTGGGGAGAAATTGTCTAGAAAATTTGCTTTTGTGCATTCAATTCTATTTTTGAAAAGCATATTTGTAAACTAACATCTGAAAATTCCACTGAAATTCACTTTAACTAAGCTTCCTTCCCCTTTCTACTCTATCTCCGTTGTGCTTTATGTTGTGTCTGTCCTTATGTGTCTTTACAATAGAAATGGAAATACCATTATATCCTTTGACAGAAAATGTGGTTTGTATTGACACTTATAAAACTATTATTGTTCTTAGTATTTTTCTTCCTAGTGACACAGAGACACAGGCAAAGAAAAATCTGTTTGGTCCTAAAGGGCTTCCTTAAAATATAGTTACAGGTCATACAATGCTAGAAATATATCAGTGTTAAAGGTAATATTGCCACCCTTGGGTGTGTAAGAAATAGAACCATTTCCACCAAAATCATGACTTCAGCCTACAGAAATTATAAATAATTCCCTTCCAATACCTGAAGGGAACCTATAGGAAGGCTGGAGAGGGACTTTTCACAAGAATGTCCAGTGACAGGACAGGGGGAAATGGTTTTAAATTGAAGGAGAGTAAGTTTAGACTAGATCTTAGGAAGAAGTTCTTCAGTATGAGGGTGGTGAGACTCTGTAATAGATTGCCCCGAGAGGTTGTGGATGCCCCCTTCCTGGAGGTGTTCAAGTCCAGCTTGGATGAGGCCTTGATCAACTTAGTCTAGCTGGGAGGCAGCCCTGCCGATGGCAGGGAGATTGGACTAGATGATCTCCAGGGCCCCTTCCAACATAAGCCATTCTATGATTCTATGATTCTATGATATGTATATATATGTAAATAGGTAAAGAAGAGAGGTATGAACTTTGGAGTTGGAAATGCATGTTCTTTATAACAGAAAAAAAATCAAAAGATCTGGAACTTTAAGAAAAATACCAGATTTCTTGACATTTTCAAAAAGATTGTGAGTCAGCAGACTAATAACTAAATTTTATGAAAGTATTTGCTTTTTCTGCATATCATACTAATAACTTCACAACCTCTAGAAAGATGGAAAAATCCTGTTATTTTCTTACCCCCCTCCAGGTAGACCTGTATTAGCTTAAAGGACTGATTGCAGGAGAGAAGACTGATTAACAGAAGATAAGTCATCTGTGTTATGTTGGGCTGACCCCAGCCAGCAACCAGGCACCCACCAGCTGCTTGCTCACACATCCCTTCCCTCTACTCTAGTGGGATGGCAGAGACAATTGGAAGAGCAAAAGAAAAAATAACTTGTGTATGGATATAAACACAGTTTACTAAGTGAGCAGGGATAGGGTGGAAGTAATGCAAAGCAATCACTCACCACCTCCCATTAGCAGTTCCTGAGAAACAGCTATGCTGTTATAGCTGAGCATGATGTTATATGGCATGGGATATCCCTTTGGTCATTTCAGGTCAGCTGTTCCAGATGTGTCTCCTCCCAACTTCTTACCCATCTATCGCTCACTCTCTGGGAAGGCAGATTGAGAAACAGAGATGGACTTGGTGCTGTGAAAAATATGAATCCTACTGGTTGCTGTGAAGGAAATTAAGCCTATCGCATACAGATCCAGCAAATGTATTTGAAGAAAACTCATTATGAAAAACAAAGAGTACACTTGATTAATTTATGTGCAGTGTAGTGGAGATATGAATATGATTTAAAAATCATCTAGGGATTTCAACATCCCTTGAAGATTTTTAAGTCCATATGGAACTACCTTAAAACCACTAATTTAATTCCAGTCTTCAGTACAGAGTATGTCATGAGGAAAAAGGGCATAGTTAATTTTCCTCTACTACGATTCTCTAGCCACCAGAATGACTCTTATGAGTTATTCACAAATAGCATAGTGCTGAGGACCTCCAAGACTGCTCTGTGTATGTCAAGAGCAAAGGCTCAAAGGCTAAAGCCACCTTTAAAGCTAAAAGTTACCTTTACACCACCACTACTTCTTGGCAGTACTGCTTAGCATTTTTTTGTACCTTCTTTAGGAAGTCAATTCACATCGTATAGTTAAGTGATGGGGACTAAGCTATAAGAATTGACTTGTGGATAAGTCACAATGTTGCTGAGAAGGCAATAGAATGTGAGGAACCCTGATTTCCATGTACTAAGAGATTTGGAGAAGAAGATGAAAGTGCAGCATGATGTTGTATCCTTTGTCATGGGAATGTGTTCCCCAAGTGGTTTCAGGCCCCAGAGACAGAGCCTAGCCCACCTGTGTGTGGCCCCACCTTCCCCCAGGTGGTTGTGGTTGGGGTGATGGGCAAGGCCAGAACTGTATCAACTAGGAACTGGCCATTTGGAAGAGAGTTCCTGTTGGGGTCAATAGGAAGAGAGTTCCTTTTGGGGCTGGCTGAAGGATCTTCCTGTTGGAGGCAGCTTGCTGAGCTCTCTTTTGGTGGTGTGTTCCCCTAGGCTCTTGTGATGGACAACATGTGAAAGATGAAGGTATGCTGAGGGGATGTTGCTGAGTTCAGCATTGGCCCATGGAAGAAGAGAGCTAGCAGCATGATAATGTGTTATTGATAGATCATAATACATAATATTTAATGTATATATAATTTAATGAAATTTTGTATGAAACGAGATACTTTCTTCTCACAGTAGCTTATCTCTAAGTAATGATGTGTTAGTTTTACTCTATGGAGATATTAAAAAGTGTTTAGCTGCTATGTGCTGAGGATCTGTAGAATTTTGGTTTTTAACATAAGTAAGCAGGTATATTGTGTTCTTTTGCATGGACAGGCATACATATTCATTTGCATTAATTTCTGGAACACAAACCATATACATGTGGTTTGTTTAGTACATTACATATTTAGTACATTACATAGACCTTATAATTAAGTACAGAAACAATTTCAAGTTCATGAAGAAAATATCTAGAATGAAAACTATTTTCAGTTGGAATCTTGTATTCTGAATTTTACTATGAAAGGAATGTTGTGGAATTCTTGAGAAGTAGTACTTCTCATAACTGAAAACCAGGGATCATGACTTTATTGTTATAATTGATGAGGGGGGATTGATGAGGTTTATGTTACTTTTTTGGGGGTATGAAAATATTATCCAAAGTTAAGGCTATTCAGTTAACTTAAGCAGACGTTAAAAAAAAAAAGTCAGCAATAAAATTTAGGATTCAAATCAAGATGTTTTACTTTGAAATATGTTGCCTATTGCTAGCTTACAATACCTTTTTTAATCCTTTTACTTACAGATTTTTCTTCAAGCATCTTAGAAAAGTCAAACATTAGTTTTCTAAAAAAAAACCAAACCAAAACAGAGTAAAGATATTACATATTCTTTCATTCCCATCTTCTTAAGAATTAAGCTTTGTGTGCAGTTTTTGCATGTCTACTCCATGAGTCAGATCTCTGAGTCAGTTCCTGGCTTATGTTGGATTTCTAAGGTTCTAACCCTCCTTATTTGTAAAGATCTCCTCTGCTTTTTCCTAAATATAGTTGTTCTTATAGTAACTAAGTTCTAGATTATTACTGTAACCAGCAAGCATGTGACTTCTACTTTATGCTAGATATAAAGTCTCAAATGCTTATGATTAAGTTAAAAATAATAATAAAAAAGCATCTATTGTTAATCCTGCAACAGGGTATTTTTCTCCATACTACAAATAAACAGTATTGGTGATCTTCACAACTAATAGATACTGGCCTCGGGCAGGATCCTAGCAGCAGAAAGCTCATCTTTTGTGTAATGATATCCAACCTGAGCATCAGAGGATGTGACATTAAGCTTATCATTAACGAGATTTTATTTTAGTCACTTGCTGCACAAGAGCTCTCAAGTAATGAAAATTAATTAAAAATTTTAAAAATGTAAATCATGATTGTGGTAGTTCAACATTTTTATCAGCTCATCAGCTGTTATATAATCACACATCCAAACCAAAATGTAGCATTTGTGGAACTGTACCATAATGGATACTATTATTTTCAGACCATTTAACAGCACCAAGTAAAATTTTCTTGTTATTGATTGCTTCCTAAATGACAGGGTGTCACGGCGGGCGCGCAGAGGTCCGACCACCTCCCAAAGGGAGAAGGGTTGAGGGTAAAGTGGAATATCTCCCCACCAGGCTTGTAAGCAAATACGGAGACCGAATGAGTATTTAACAAGTTTATTATTAAATATATTCAAATAAAACTCTATGGAAATGTTATGGTATTAAAGAACACCACGCCTACCCATTCACTCCCCCTCTCACCCACCGAGAGATAAGGGCAAATAAGGACTTAATTATGTCAAGATATGACCTGTATGTGTGGATAGTGTGTGTGTGTGTGTGTGCATGTATGTGTCCTTTCAGCATTCAGCAATGGTCCCCATGGAATGGTGACGATGCCCAACCGGCAGACCTGGGCGGTTTCGATGACATCAGCAGCTTGTAGCTTTTCAGTTCAGTTTCTTTGGTGCAGCTTTTCTGGCGATGCAGCTTTCGGCGGCGGCTTTCTGCAGCACGCGGCTTCCAGCGGCCTCTTGTCGCAATCTTTTTCTTCGGAATGGTGCTCCCAGCTTGGAGCGGCTTTTCTGGCGACGCAGCTTTCGGCAGCGGCTTTCCACAGCACACGACTTCCAGCGGCCTCTTGTCGCAATTTCTTCTTGCTGCAGCTTGCAGCTTTTTTTCTGGATTCTTTCAGTTTTGGCTTGCAGCAGCGGCTCACGGCTTCTTTCTGTCCCCCGGATTCCTAGAGCAGTGGGAGTCAGCAGTTCTGCCCGGCGGCTCTCCGCGGCGGCTGCTCCCTCCTCTCTGCCTGCGTGGCTTCTTCAGGGGGCTGCGCTGACAGCTCAGTTCAGTTTCCCCCCCCTCCTCCTCACTCCTCTCTGGCAGCGGTGCGCGCTTGGCAGGAGTGATGTGCTCCCTTTGCGTGGTGAAGTGGAAAAGAGAAAGTTTGTTTTATTTTTCGATATTTATGGCCCGTGATATCAAACTTCCGGCTTCTGGAAGGTTTTGCAGAATAGCTGTATGGGTAGTGTAGTTCTTTGCTCACTGTTTTAATAAGGCAAAAAATCATGTGGTCGGTTCACCACACAGGGCCAAGAGGTTCACAGGAAAACCTATGTAAATACGGTTCTTAAAGTCTGGAGTTATACTCCATTTACTAAAGGAATCATGCTAAGACTACTTGTCCAACGTTTCAACATAGCTCTTTAGCAGAAGAGCCGTGTGCACTGCAGGCAGCTATTCCTGTAGCCAGCCATCCAACAACTATCATCAAAAGTAAAATGTGGACTTACTACAAATGCATTTAAAATTAATATTCCAGATCAAATTGTATTTTATATTTCCAATAATGATTCTATGAATTCCCATACAATATTAAGCTAGGCTGTTAGTGCAGTTTCCAAGTTTTCATCTCAAAATATAGTTTACACACTCTACCAACTTTGTCAACATCTCATCTTTTTTTATAGGTCTGAATTATAACACCTTACCTTTTGCTGAGAAGAAGTGGTTTCTTTTTCTTGTCAGAAATAATTGAACCAAGGGTAATAATAACTTTCTTTATCTGTAAAGTGAAATACCAACACTAAAATGAGTTACTTACTGAAGGTCTTATACTAAATTAATGGAATAATTCATTTGAAATCAGCTAATGTCATATCTAGAAAAAAATCTATGAAACCATCAGTTTGAGTTGATGTGTTAATATGACTGTATTTTCAACAAATCTAGCCACATTATAGTTTCATTGTGCATTTCTACTTTTTTCTGTTTTGTACAGACACTCAGAATGTTATGAAGTTGAAACTAACGTATTGAGCTATTGGAATAGGGTAACACTTGTGCAGGGAATCGAGTCTCAACGGGGATGATCAGTCACTGTACTGTGGCAATGGAAACCTCTGCTGCAAGGGTTCTTGCAGTGGCATCTTCAGTTGGACTGTGAGAAACTCTTCAAACCACTGTTCTACTCAGTGCTTATAATCCATGTGGCCCCAGGTCCCATGTGACCACTTCAACACACACATCACTTAATGCACCTTAACTGCATACAAGACACCTCTTCAATATCTTAGCTACAAACAAAACACCATCTGACATGGTAATTCATGAAGAAATAGTTTCTACTAACTTTTAGCAATGTTGTATCTATGCACACCTTGATCACATTATCTTGGGACACTGCACCCAAGATGTTAACACATATAGGCATGCAAATTGTACTAGATGCAGTAGCAAACGTGGGGGGATGGCAGGGACGAATTACAGAATGGTTCAAAATTTCCACCTGGAAGGTTCCTGTTGAATATTAGCAGCAAAGATCCACCTTGTTTCAACTTATCTGTTGTCTCACATAAGTCCATTACTTCATCTATTCAGGTGACTGTCTGGAGAGTTTCTGAATCACCCAAGGCATTAATGATTTAGGTGTCTGTCAATAAACTTACAACCATAGACTTGATATCCCGCTACACCACAACTATAGCTGGAGAAAAACTTGATTTTCATATTTATAACTTGGTAATAACTTAAGTCCTATCACTCCTGTCACATCTGCAACCACATCTCTAAGTGCAGAATTCTTTAAAATTACTACAAAGTATTCACTGTATCCAACCTCTTTTCATTCTGTCTCATACTTTATTGCAGGACAAGTAAACACTACAATGTCCTGCCTTTTAGATGCTGGGCAATAAAGCTATACTCCTCTAAGAATTAATTTACTGAGTGCTTACTAGTATAGATTAAAGTCCATAAGTTATCTCAAAGACATCAAAATTATTTTATAGGAAACTGAAAGTAAGCACATCTGTAAATTGTTGGTAGGACTATTGCATAATGATTGTCATTCATGGGATGATTAATGCTTTTTTTCCACATGCATAGATAGAAAATACCACATTCTTCCTAAGAAAAGCACAAGATTACAGGAAGCACTTTTAGTTTGTAGATTGAAGAACTTTGTAACATAGTACAGAAAAAAAAATTCTAACACTTATGACTGTTCCCTCATCCTTTCACAAACTGATTTCCTCTATGCTAAGCCCAGAAGAGAACCAAAGATATTCTATTTTTCGCTTAAGAAAGCCAACAGTGAATACTAAGCTAAGCACCTTGGGTTCATTACTACAAGGCAGGTCTTAAATTGGATATATACAGAGTGGAAATACACTTGCATGAGGTAGCCAAAGGTAATTTTAAGAACCCTTTTTTCTCAGAAGATAGGAGATTGTAGTGGGTCTGGCTGAGCTGGTTTTCCACATAGCAGCAATGTTTTGTGCTGGGAGCTAGAAGGGTGTTGATAACACACTCGTGTTGCGACTGCTGAGCACCAAGGCTCTTCCCAGCATTCACCCCCCCACAGTGGGATGGGGTGGGCAATATCTTGGGAGAGGACACAACCAGGACAGCTGACCCAAACTGACCAAAGGGATATTCCATACCATATGACGTCAGCTCAGCTATAAAGCTAGGGCGAAGGAGGAGGAGGGGGGGGCCGTTCCGTTGTCCGCCAGAGCAACCGCTACGCGTCTTGGAGCCCTGCTTCCCAGGGAGTGGCCAAACATCGCCTACTGATGGGAAGTAAAGAATAACTTTGTTTTCCTTTGCTTCTGTGCGCGGATTTGCTTGGCTTTGCTTCTATTATTATTAAACTGCTTTTTGTTTCTCATCTTATTTTCCTCCCTTTCTTTTTGCTCTGCTGAGGAGGGAGAGGGGAAGGAAAGGGGGGGTGATAGAGTGGCTTGGTGGGCACCTGGTGCTCAGCCAAGGTTAACCCACCATAGAGATATTTTTAGTGCTGTAATTTTGTTTTGTTTTGTTTTTAACCAAAGTGGCAACAACAGCTTTTCAAAAGTAATAAAGAAACAATACTATCAGCATCAGACAATATTTTACCTTAAAGACTGTCAAAGTTTAGCCAGAGAAGTGGTACTGATAGAGTCCAAAACCTTCAAATTTTGATGTTAATTTTTTTGATTTCTAGTTTCATATTTAGGTATTGAAAGTTATTTGAGTCCCTAAGTATACTCTAGATCACCTACTTTTGAAATTGTTGCTACTATAGCCTTTGTGTTCACAGCTGAATGTCTAATATTCTTTCCATTAAAGATTTTTAAAACTGATGTTACCCACTGAGACAAAGATCTCTGATGATGGTGCAGGTAAAATTCACAAAGTAGTAAAGACGCATGACTTCTCAGAGCAGTGATCCACACTCACTGCAGTAATCATGCAGAACAGATTTTTTTCTTTACTAAAGCTAGAGATAGTTGCACTTTGTTAAATGTAGAGACAACACAGCCTCTCTACTTTGCAGAAAGACACTTTAAATATTCCCTTTTTGTGTTTCTTGTCTTGCTGCAATATCTAATATTAAATAATACTCATATTTATAACATTCTCTCATATTTCCATGCAATATCAGCACATTTGCAAAGTACTTGGCAATTGCTTCTCTTTTGTCCTTCACCCCTTATTGTCACTTACATGATTTGAAGACAAAGCACAGCATCTCCTCTGTTGAAAAATGGTGAATAGAAATCTTTTGTCACAGGCAGTTAGTGCTTAGACTGCAGGAGGTAAAATCTTCACTATACTTATTCATTGTTGTGGAATGTTACCTTAAATGCAAAACGGGTATAGAAGCCCTTCAGGACATAAATAGGTTTGTATCGTTTTATACTTGCCTGTGTATAAATGACTATCTAAATGCAAGAACATGAAGAAACAAGTACCAGTATTTTTTTTTACAGCTTTGCCTCTAATACAAAAAGACAACTGATTTAAGAAAACAGATTCTGAGAAAATTGAGGATAATGGGTACATAATTTATAGCACCTCACTTATAAGACAATGTAGATGTTGAAACTGATTACCATAAACCAGTAACTTCTCAGTGTGAGTACACTTCTTAATAATATAAAGAAGAAACATAATCAGAATAAGATGGGATGGCACTGGCAATATCTTTTACATTTTTTTACATTCATTTTTAATAGAAAATTTATATCAGAGATAATAGACAATAGCAGATAACATTAGTGAAACAAAAAATCCAGAAGTTATTACTATGTTTTCAACATCTGTGGACCAATTCTTTTTCTTGCTTGTGATTCAAGACAGGTATATGATTTACAAGTATAACAATACATTTTTTTACATTTGCCCACAAAATCCTGTATCTCCACAGTATATTTTCACACCTACTAATTAAGAGTCATCATTTATACTTTACAATGGAGAAACTAAGAGTTATTTATTCAACGGCAAATACATGTGGAACACACTGTGCCTCAGGTATATGGCATATGTGGTAGACCATAATGTTGTTAAACAGCAGGACTTCAAGCATACATTGTACATTAAGTGTATTTAATCCATTTTAAATATCCTTTGCATGTGTTGAAGCCCCTAAATTGACCCTAAGTGAGACAATTTTTATTTGAGCTTTGGATTTGCTTCTAGGTCACTACCTTGATCAGTAATAAAATCAATATACTGGCCCATTGACTGCCTGTCTGAAACAGTAAATTAAAGAATAATCTTTGTTCTTGAAACTGTAGATGCTTATCTTATCATAAAAGACAGTGAGCTAAATGACTATTTCTTTCTTATTTAAATATGTCTATACTACATTTAAATGTGTGACTTGAAAGTAGGTTAGAAGGTTTTCTGTGGGAAATCTTTTTGCCTAGTTCAGTATATGTAGTAACAGAAAATATGCAGACAATCTTGTCTCTTTTTATCCATCCTTTTATGTTACATTGGATTTTATATATGTATAGACATATATTAAAAAAAATCAGGACTATAACAACTTTCAAGATGGGAGGGTAATGACACTTTATATGAATAATGTTAGCTCCATAGTGTTAACCTAGTTTCAAGAAAATAATTTGAAATATGTATGTCAGAAGAGACTACAGGAAAGCCTTAAACTCTGGAAATAGTATCATTTTATGAAGTAACAAAATACAGGACATATATCATTAATTTTTAACTATTCAAACCTTCTTAATGAAATGTTTATGCTCCATTATAAGTTCACATTAATTAACATTTATTGCAGGTAAACATTTAAGCTTTGTTTCCTGGTCCACCTGAAAATCTACACTGCAATATTTCAGATGTACCACATTTGAAGCAGAAAGGTTTTTATGACATTAAACAAGTGCTGTAAGTGTTGTAATAGAAAAAGACGTTTCATCACCAACTGTAAATCATTACCTTTGAATATAGTACTAGGTACTAGCTAAGATATTATGAAAAAATAATGCAAACAAGTAGAGCTTATTTTTAGATTACCTCTATAAAAGCGTCTTCGTTACAGTAACTAGAAATGTAAAAATTGCCCACCCGTTCCATATGCCATTCTTTTTTACTGACCTTTGAAATTTTTATTGCTACCCACCAGTTCTGAGTGCCCTCCAAGTAAGAATAATCATTACTGCAAAATCCATAGAAGATTTCATACCCATCCATCTGTCAGAACACAGTCTATTTTTGTCTCACAGACAAGATAAGGCAACCTTAACTCCAGCTGTGGTGAGTGATGGGGAATATTTGATAATATTATCAAGAAAAAAAAAAAGTCTGCTTTATAGTCAGGAGTCTCACATAATGGATTGCATGTTATCTGAAATTTGAATTACATTAGCAGTAAAGATCAAGAGTAAAGAAACAGTATGGAAACATGAAATTGGTGAGATGATACAAATAATCCCTTGGTGTCTGTAAGTATGTGTAAGAAAATGTTCTTCCATTCTATTCAGAAAATGCGTTAAGGAAATGACTAATCTCATATATTTGTCCTCTGCTTAGTCAGAATACCATTGATCTAACTCAATCTCTGAAAAGCATAGAAGTGAAATACAATACTCAGATAAAGCATAGAAGCTCAAAATAAAGATTTTAAGCTTGAGATTTTAACTTCAGCTTTTAGCTGTCAGGGCACTGCAGGCACCACCAGGCCTGGCTGTCCTGGCCCACCTCCCCAGGGCTCCTCCCACCCTGCCCATGCCCCAGGATCCCATTTTGGCCTCCTGGAAGAAGTCAGTCCAGCTCCAGCAATACTATGGCAGGGCTGGCCTCCAGCTCCCACAGCCCTATCCTGCCTGGCCCTGGGCCCTGCTGCCCACCTGCAGGCCTGTGTCCCAGCCCAGCCTTGGTTTGTTCCCATCCCCAGGGAGATGCCTGATTTCTGGGACAGTGGATGCCCTGGTGCCCCCAGCTGCTCTACTCCTCTGGCGTGGTGAGACAGGCCCAGACTGCCAGGTTCTGCCCTGACAGGCTCCCTGGAGTCCACCTGTGAAGTCCACAGGGAGCCATCAATTATGCTGAACCCAGACATTAAGTCTGGACTTGCTAAATTTAGTCCATACTAAAGTTCATTCATTTGTACTTTTCATTAGCTGTGTGGGGTCTGTTGGTTATGGAGGAAAATATCAAGGAGAGACAAGGGGATAGGTATCATGTAAAGAAACTCAGGCTATAGTGAAACGAATGTTACTGGTGAAAAACACACAGTCTATACATGGGTTAGTTTAGAAGAGTCACATTAACTAATTAGTCAGGTAACATTGACAGTTTCTCTTGGTGTCCTCAGTTCCATATGCACATAGATATGCTGAGTGCAAGCATGAGAAGAGTTAATGAGAAAACTTCTTTGGCACTTGGATTGCTTACTTATGCCATTTAAATAAATGCTCATATCTTCCTTGTCTTACCAGTTTTCAAACTTTCACTGACAACCTCAGACCTTGTTTTCTGAATATGCAGCTCCTTCAGCTTTAGAGTGGAGGTTAAAAACAAACCCCGTCAAGGGAGTTGCCATATACCTTGGCCTTGGGCTGTGAGGACTCTGCCTTCCCATGCCCCTAGAGCTGAAACTTGGGCACTTGAAGAACCAGGAGGTTTCTCCCGTCTCAGTACAATGAATGTGGCTGCTGCTGTTCCTGTTGGCAGGTCTGAGCAATAGCAAGACTGAACACGTATTTCAGAGATGCAGCTGGAAAGGTATGTGCATGCATACACACGCACACTCTCCACCAGCATATCTGGACACAGACACAAAACAGCGTCATCCTGGCACCCACATAAACACCTATAGCTCTCACATACATGAGCACAGCCAGCCAGGGCTGTCATTGTCTCTACTAATCAAGTTTGGAGTTCACTGATGAAAGTACATATGCACATAGAGGATTGAAACTCCCTGGTGGAAAATACACTTCAGCCTCTACAGCTGCAGGTATCCCTGACCTACAGACTCCCCGTGATCTGTGTCCCCTTTTCCAGATGCTAGCATCTAGGTATATGCACAGAGAGAACAAATAATGAAATTGCACAGAAGATAATGAAGAACATGATTTAATAAGAAGATAGGACAGGCTGCAATGATCAGGTGCAGGGCTCAGTCAGATAAGTGTACTGCTCAGTAGCTTGTTTACTTACAATTAACCCCTTCTATTCCCCCTTCTCTCTATTACCCATCTTGTACTTCTGTGATCCACTTTGATCCCTCCCTTTCTCCAGCCTTGCCTCCTCTCATGGAACCCATCCCTAATTACCTTTTTCCAATTTGTCCCAGGTTAGCTAAATCCATATCCAAATTTGATATTTTTGATAGCCCTCTGTGCCTAAGCTTTACAGGAAGCCTTCATTATATGGTAGCAGGCAGGATTCCAGCCAGTTTCAACATTACATGTTGTAGCTAAAAAGAGAAAATAAAAGTACCTGTTGGACTTTGAACATACTCTTGCCAGCTTCACTACTACATCTTTGAACCTTCAAAATTCATCCAGCTTTCATCCAATTTTCATTTGACCTTTCTGGAAAGACCATATTTCTTTCTACTTTGTTGAACTTCACGTTACTAATTCAAAAGTTGTAACTTTTAGAAGGAAAATGTACATTAATAGCAAGTGTACTTGTCAAGTTTCTGCCAGGTTGTCTGGAGACCTCTTTTTTTGGACAGGGTCTATATTCTTAATGTTCCTATCTGGCAGTCACCCAGCTACAAATTCGGAGTGAATTCCAAGACTCTTTGTCAGAATAGTGCTCACATTCTAGTCTAATTTTTACAACTAATTTTTAAAGTATTTTATAGCACCAGAAATGTTCATAGATATTAGGATAATTATAATACATGTTCTGTCACAAGCTGCAGAGCCAATGGGTCTTACTAACATACCTGAGATTTCAGTTCTGAAGGCAAAAAAGCAAACCTAGACTTGTCCATGGGGAAATCCACTTGCCTGTAGAAAAATCTTCACACTGAAGAAATGTCAGTAATAGACAATGAGCTCAAAACAGAAGTAGAAGTTAACATCCATTACAAGGTCTGAAGTGTGTGAAATAGATCTTAATAGCCCTGAGCAGCTTGGACTGACTCCCCACACACCTTGTCTACCCAGAGCCCCAGGACATCCATTTCAACCCAGGCCCGATGAGACCTTTTGTAGGTGTGCCTGTCCCTAGCTGTGTCTCCTGGACAGACCCTTCAAATCTACACTGCAGTTAGCTTGTCTCCAATCACTGGCGCCTGGGTGGAGCCCTTGAATGAACTTCTCAGATCATGATTTGGTAGCCCCATGCTACTAGTGGAAACTGACCCCAGCCTTGTTAGCTCAGTCCTTCCCAAAAGTGCCAGGGACTGTTTGTGGGCCCCATTACTGGCTATGGTACTGCCTGCCATGCTCATACCCTGCAAGACAGCGCCCATCTAGGGGTACAGTCACCCCTGGGGGTCTCCGTTATGCTTGGCTTGGCCCTCAGGGAGCAGTCAGACCTGGCTGTGCCCTGGCAGTCAGTTCAGATCTCTGAGCTGAACACCATTGCGACTGGCCCACAGCAATGCAGAGCCTTGTGCGCATGTCTTCCTGTAACTTAACAGCCTGGCCCTGAGCTCTGATCTCCCCAAAGAGACAAACCTCTGACCAGCTCCAAGCACCTGAGTGAGTCCTCTCTCCCCAGTCCTTCTTGGACTCAGAGCTCCTTAGGGACAGCTTGAACACTGTCCCCGCTCCCCCGAGTGCACATCAGGAGCAGCCTGGATGCTCTGCCTGGCCTGAAATGACATATGTTCTCTTTGCCACGGTCCTGACACAGCTACAAGTCCACCTTGTCATGTCTCTGTCCCCAGCTTCAAGATTCTGCCCTGTCTCTGTATCAGCTCCAGGGTCCCTGTCCCACTCCCAAGCACCCTTTGTTGTGGCCCTGCTGTGACACCATTTCCTTGCTGTGATTCTGAGTTTGCTTCTGCAGAGGTCCTGTCCTACCTCTCTGTGGTAAACTGACCCACATATTAAGAACTTCCGCCTTACTAAAACAGCGAGCAAAGAACCACAGCCCCCATGATGCCATGGTTCTGCTGTTGGAAGCCGGAAGTCGGAAGTTGCGGGGGACGCGGCAAGATATAAATTCTTAGGGAAAACAGAAGACTCCCTCTTTTCCCTCCCCATTACATTGAGAGACGCATCACTGGGACCGTTGCTCCAAAGAGCCGCCACGGCTACGCCCGTCCCCGTCGCTGCGGTTGCACCGGACTCTCTCTCCTGCACGCGCTGCCAAGTGCTTGGCTGGACCACTCCTGCCAATTACGCGCGTGCCACCGGGCACCCGCTGAGTGCGTGCCCACGGCAAAGAAGTTGGCACCACCCCAAACCAGGAGCACAGCGCCGAAGAAACCATGACAAAAGTCACTACTGCCATCGGAGAGAGAGAGAGACCGTAGCCCTAAAAAAACCGCCAGATCCTAGTGCTGCCACAGAGCGTGCGCACTGCCGGTCGCTCAGCGGGACCGCTCCTGCCGGGCGCGCTTGTGTTGCCGTGCTGCCGGAAAGCGTGTGCTGTCGCACTGCCAAAAAGCGTGTAATATGATATGTAAATATCAATATGTAATATCTTGTCTCCAGAATTTTTGCTGGTGCTATTTCTCCCTGCTTTTGGCTGGACACTCCACATGCACATGGACCTGATCCACCGTTGGCATGCTGTGTCTAGAGTTGTTTAGCTTTTGGATTAAAACAAGTTCCCTTATGTTAGCAAACAGGACTGAGGCTAATGAAGATGATAGAGGAAATTGTCTGGTATACAGGCATTCATTATAACTGAGTTGAAATCTCTAACATGTCGTCATTTCCACAAGCTAATTTAAGTAGAAGGCCCTGAAGATCAGTATTTGTTCTATTAAAAAAAAACCCAAAACAACAACAAAAAACAACAAACCAAACACCCAACAAAAAAATTTTGAAATTTCAAGCAAAATGTGTCACAAAATGTGTCATAAAATGTACACTGGTCATTTCTTTTAATAGTCTTTATGAAGTGCTTCCTATCAACTTCCATTAAAAATGCCCCAAACATTATAACTTATAGTTGAAGGTATTGAGACCCATCCTCCCTGTTCACCATCATTTCCTCCCAAAGGAAATAATGTACACAGAGGGAAGATGTCACTCACAGCTTGTCCAAATACAAAGTCAGGATATTTCTGAAGCACTTTTACCAGAACTGTGTAATGCATCATGGAATCAATGTGTTTCTCGTTATTGGGACAATTTGCCAAGAATCAGATTGAAATTAAAGGTTCTTGTAGTACAGGAATATTGGTTTCTACAAGTAATATTGACTTAGACTTTTTGCACCTCATATATATGTTTTCCTAAATTTAAGAAAGAAAAGTCTAAAAGCAACAGTAAAAAAAAAAAACCAAATACCCTCACATATTATTGTCTTGTTTAATATGCATGACAGTACATATTCTGTAATGATTTTATATATAATTCACTTATTTATGGATATGTCCATATGTAGGCTATTTAGAACCTCAAAGCATATTGTATAGGAAGCATTTACTATAACTGCAGTATGAAAACACAAAGACTTTTCCTGTTCTTAGATGCACAATGTTCATGCTCTAACGAGGTATTCACTCATCCTGCATAGATGAACTTTTCTGCCACTCTGATTCTTTATCATAAGAAATATAATTGGCTATTCAGACTTCCTGAAAGTAGGTGAAGCACCACAGACTTCAAACAGTTCATCCCACAGACTCAAATACAGATGAGGCTATAGGAAATGAAAGACAGATGAGGAATGTTATCTATATTGCAACCTTTTTGTTCAGTTTTCAGTCTGACTGCAGCTTACACTCTGCAGTCAATGGGAAGATTAGTTCTAAAGCACAGCATGACTTATTGGAGGTTGTGATCATACTCTTTATAAGAACCATCAGAAAAAAAATTGCTTCTGAGCTGAATTTGATGTTCTTTGAATTTATTTGTGAATACCTATCATCTAAATGAGCTCTTATAATATAAGGGTTAAAGTTATTGTAATACAAAATAGAACACATGTTACTGCACACAAGAGATTTATTTAAAATCATTGTGACCTCTGCAATTCTTACCCTAAACTACTTGAAGCCATTGTTAGCTATGCAAGTGCATTTGATTTTAAACCATGTTACAGTTGCTTCTTCAAGGAACCTCAGGAACTCCATTACATTATTCTGTTTTGTCTTTTAAAACAAGAATAGCATATTTCATTAAAAGAGACAATCTGTAATGAAGACAGTACAGAAAATAATTACATTTTTTTTTAATTCATTATGACTGTGAAGTAGGTAGTTGACTTGAATATTATCATATTATAGGAGTCAGGATTAGTTACCTATTAGTTATGGAATGAGGAAAGAGCTGACAGCAAGTTTTCTACTCCCTGCCCTTCAAAGTTAGAACATATTAGCCTAGTAGTTCACCTTAACAGCTGTAAGTGTAATTGCAACTTAATTTCTGTAGTAATTAATCACGTCACAGAGAGACTCCCAAACCTGATACATCCCACCGTTATCCATTGCTGTTTCACATGGGCAGCAGTGATACAGTCAGAAGCAACATCAGAATATTAAGTACTACAGAGCCCTGGGAGCAGAGGTGAAGGACTCGAGGGCCCAGGTAGTCTTTTTATTGATCCTCCTAGTCAAAGGAAAGGGGCTTGAAAGGGCAAACTGAATTGGGAAAATTAACAAATGGCTGCAGGAGTGGTGTTGCAGCCTGGGCTTTGGCTACATGGGTGACAGGACTCGCTTTGAGAAACCTGGTCTCCTGGGGGCTGATAAGATCCATCTCTCAGAGAAAGGGGAGCTCATCTTTGGCCAAAAGCTTGCCAATTTAGTAAGGAGGGGAAAGGGATCCTCAATTCTTCTCACTTCGAGGCCAGTGCCAGAAATAGATGCCCTGGCCCTGGAGAAGGATTGCAGGCCAGCAAGATAGCATGTGAAGTGTAAGATAATGTACTCCAGCCAGTAACTATTCCAGCCACTTAGTGGGCTTCAACAGGGGCCCCACATAAATGCCTCCATTAAATGCAGAGTACAGGTAACAAACAAGACGAGTTAGAGATTTGTGCACATCTGCAGAGCTATGACGTTATTGGCATCAATGTGACATGGTGGGATGGCTTCTATGACTGGAGCGTGAGAACAGAGGATATGGGCTTTTTAGGAAGGACAGGCAGTGGAGAAGAGGAAGGGGTGTTGTCTTCTATGTCAATGTTTAGCTGGAGTCCATGGAGCTTGGCCTGGGGATGGATGAGTTGCTGACAGAGACCTTATGGGTCAGGATTAAAGGGAAGGCAGGGGAAGGTGCTATCACAGCGGGGGTCTGCTACAGGCAACCCAACCATGAAGAGTGAGTGGATGAGGCCCTCTATAGGCAGATAGGAGATGCTTCATGTTCACAAGCTCTGGTCCTCATGGGGGACCTGCTCCTGACAGGGACTGAATCACCACAGCTTTACTGAACCACCACAGCAGGGAAATGGTGGTGTCGCCATCCCTGGAGGTGTTCCAAAAACAAGTAGATGTGGGACTTCCAGCCATGGTCTAGGGGTCAGGGAGATGTTGGATGAAGGTTGGACTAGATGATCCTAGAGGTCTTTTCCAACCTAAATGGTTCTATGTTTCTAAATAATGCCTGACAAATCTGGTGGCCTTTTACAGTGGAGTAACAGCCTCAGTGGATAAGGCAAGGGCAACTGGTGTCATCTACCTGGACTTGTGCAAAGCCTTTGACACTGTCCCGCATGACATCCTGGGCTCTAAATTGGAGAGACATGGATTTGGTGAATGGACTACTTGGTGGATAAGGAATTGGCTGGATGGTCACACTCAAAGAATTGCGATCAGTGGCCCAATGTCCCAAGTGGTGTTTCTCATGGATCAGTACTGGGATTGGTGCTGTTTAACATCTTTGTTGGTGACATGGACAGTGGGATTGAGTGTACCCTCAGCAAGTTTGTGGACAGCACCAAGCTCTGTTGTGTGGTCAACATGGTGGAGGAAAGGGATGACAGCCAGAGGGAGCTTGACAGGCTAGAGAGGTGTGCCCATGCCAACACCATGAACTTCAACAAGACCAAGTGCAAGGTCCTGCACCTGGGTCGGGGCAATCCCAAGCACAATTACAGTCTGGGCAATGAGTGGATTGAGAGGAGCCCTGAGGAGAAAGACTTGGGGCTGCTGGTTGATTAAAAGCTCCACATGAGCCAACAATGTGCAAGTGCAGCCCAGGAAGCCAACCATATCCTGGGCTGCATCAAAAGAAGTGTGGCCAGCAGGTCGAGGGAGGTGATTCTGCCCCTCTACTCCACTCTCATGAGACCCCACCTGGAGTACTGTTTCCAGCTCCNTTCTGCCCCTCTACTCCACTCTCATGAGACCCCACCTGGAGTACTGTTTCCAGCTCCAGAGCCCCCAGCACAAGGACATAGACCTGTTGGAGAGCATCTAGAGGAGGGGTACAAAGATGATT
>VZZY01013063.1:10212-27427 GCA_013400335.1 Eurystomus gularis | reverse complement strand
AGCTGTTGGGTGATGCAAGAGGATGGAGAGGTCTGATGTGTGCCTCAGGGGGACTTAATTTTGGGGGAGAACAGCCAGTGAACTATATTGTATTTCTTTTTGATTGTTAAATGGCTGCAGGGTATGACATAGATGGTATAGAATAAGGGGTGGATAATGTCCTGGTTCAGCCAGGACAGGGTTAAGTTTTAGCAGGAGTTGGGGGGCAGGAGCCACTGCCAGGCTATTCCATACCACGCTTACATCATGCCCCCAGCACCGTGCCGGTTCCACACTGTTCGACGCTGGGTGAGGGTGTGCTCAGGTCTGGGCCCGCTCTGCCTTGTCTGTGCGCTCAGTAGTGCTTGTTTTGTACATTGTTTTGCTCACTGTTGTTATTGCTGTTGTTGTTCTGATTGTTTCTTGTGTGTTATCGTTATTAAATTCTCCTTATCTCAACCCGCAACGGCATTTTTAATCCCCCTCACCAAGGTGGGGGGCGGGCAGCAGCCGTGTGGTTCAGGTCACGGCAGGGACTAAAGCACCACAGGTTTATAAACTTCCGTTTTACCTAGGAGCTCCTCAGATGGCAACAAGGGAGAATCACCTTCGGTGATCATAGCAAAGACTGAGCCATCCACTCATCACAACATCCTAAACTGCACTAGGGAGCCCACGTAGGACAGAAGTATCAGTGCTAATATATAACCTTGTGCCAAGATCACATGCAGGATACTGAGCTCCATTTTGGACAGCCATGTTCAAGAAAGATTACACCCTAAATGGCAATAAGTCCAGCAGAGCTAGGAAGATGACAGGGGAAGATGAAACACGTATTTTAGTTTGTTTAAAAAAAAAGCAAGGAAATGGGATTGTGCTTCCAAAAAAATATCAGAAAGTAAGTGCCAGAAAAACATGAGTTCTCTTCACAAATAATGCTGACAGGTGAGTTAAGTGGGTAAAAGCAGCTATTAAGTTTGGAAATTAGAAGATTTCTACCAGAATAGCAAGATTCTAGAATAGTCTTTCAACAGAATTGAAAGGGGCAAAGCATTTAAGCAATTTTAAGACAGAATATGAGGAACTATAGGACGTGCTTGCCTAAGAAAGCAGGGAGCTAGACTCAGTGGCTAAGAGGGTCTTTTCTCACCATTCTTTTGTAGTTGTACTCTAATCAGCAATGATTAATATTCACACACACATATCTCACCTCCCCCCCCACCCCCCAAAAAAAAACCAAACCCAAAAACATGGGAGGGGGGAAATGGGAACTTATTGGACTGGTGAATATTCGGGCCCTCCCAGCCAAAGCTACTTAAAAGAGCCAAGCAAGAAGGCCAGCAACAGAGCAAAACTGCACATTACACAGCATTTGCCAGAGGTACAACTATGAAACATGCCTCCACTACCACCCCTACAAAAAAACTTTGATTATTGGAAAAGAAAGTATAGTCCAGTCCCTTTCTTTGGCGTCTATGAACCGCTCTCTCTCATTCTTATCCTGTTGGATATCAAAGTTTTTGTCCTCATCTCTGGGCTCAGGATGCAGTTTCCATGAGGTAGCCACAGTTTCTCTACAATGTTAAACTACTGTCATTTGATGCTTAATACTGCAAGTAGCAAAGATTATACGTGCTTCATCAGACCAAAGGTATGGGTGCCATTTGGACTGGAAACCCTTCTGTACTGATGAACTCCTGGTGCTTTTGCTTTTCAAAAAGGTGCAAGAAGTTTTAGAGTGGACAGATAACTGATTTATCTGGGCACAGGCAATGTTTATTCCTTGTTCCTATAACTATTGAAAACCACAGTCTATAGAATCCCTGTCTCTTCTCAGCTTTTCAAGTCTGGGATTTTTAAAATCTAATGCAACCTTAGACGCTCATAAGAAAAGAATTTCACATCTTTATTTCTGTAAGGTAAGGAATGCTTGTAATTTCTTCTCTACTATTTACAGATTCCGAGACATTTCCAAGTCTTGTACGTACCTTCACAGTTCCATGGCTATTTTTCCCTTTACAGGTCTCCAATCCCCCTCCTCATCTAGCATTTACTAGATGCCTTTTTAAAACAGCGTTGGGTTTGGATCACTAGTCACCAAGAGTCTGCACACGTTAGCATAATTAAGCATAAGTAAGCTTGAAGCTGGGGAAGGCCTGGAATGCTGGCAGCAGCAGTGCTGCTTGCCCAACGAGCACAGCGCTGGGCACACCAACCTTAAAGATGACACTTTCTTAATAGCTGCTCCAATTTACGTATTGCTTAACAAGCTCCCCCACTTTTATTCTTCTCAGTTCTTCTGCAACCCACTGTAGATCAGTAAGTACTGATCAAATCACCTTCCTCAAGTCCCAGCCAGTGTTAGAGCAGAACAAATTCCTAACACACGACTAAATGTGGAAGAACTAGACCAGTTCAGTCACAATGGCTAGAAAATGAAATAAGAAGCAGTCAGTAGCATAAGAGAAACTATATTCAAAAGATATAAACAAGAGAAAAAGCCTTCAAATAGTGTATCTGTGGAAAGGCTACATTCTACCCTGCTCACTGATTAAATACTTAACTGTTAGCTACAGGAAAGCAACACTTACTAGAAGAATATTCAATAAATGCCAGAGATAGGATTGTCTCTGCTGCCAAACAAATTCCACCCCCCCAGTGCTGACACAACTGACACAGTTTAAGAGTGGGTCATATTCATTTCAGAGTTATCAAAAGCAAAAGCGGCAAAAAGAGAGAAGAAATCTGAAGGCATCTTTTTCCATTTTACAATTAATAGAAAAAGACAGGGCAGAGACTAAAAATCCCACAAGTGCCTGCAAAGCTATTTCCCCAAGGCTGCTGGAGTCCTCTTTCACGTGCTTGCTGGACTGTTCATAAGGTTGCTCCTGCAGAGTTAAGTCCTGAGCCCCGACCTCCGAAGGATGCTGGGGCCCAGCCACTGAGATGACAGGACTGTAGTAGTCACAATACTGTCACTTGCTCAGATGTGTCCAACCTCAGTGGAAAGCACCATACTTCCAAACTATTTCTTCTTTGTTTAATTGTAACAGGAAAAGGAGCTGCTTGGAGATGGAGGTTGGCCACAGAGTGATTTCTCTGACAAAGAGTGGAGCTGGCAGGCAGTCCCAAACTTCAGCTGCATCATTTCATCTCCCTGAACTCCCAGACACCTTCTAGCTTGAGTCAGTCCCAGGAAGTGCAATAGCTCCCTCTGCATAAGTGGGCTCTCATATGACCACCTCTGATTTATAAGAAATGGTGTTCAAAAACACTGAGCTATTGAGGTCACATGCTTTCCTGGGAAAATAGTTTATTTCCAATATCATGAAAAGTCAGAAAAAGCTCCTCCAACCCACCACTCCACTGTTAAACATGTAGCTTCACAATATCTCTACAAATTTTTGCACCCTGGCAAACTTGCAGCTTGCCTTTGTTCTGTGCCTAGACAAGCTTGGCAAATACCTGTTTTAGGATAAGCAGAGTTGCTGTATCTTCATACACCCGTATTAGACCTTGGCAGAGGGACATATAGCTAACAATCTAGAAATGCCAGACTTGAGATCAGCATGTAACAAGGAAGAAACAGAGTAAAACTGAACATTTCCAAACGGTAAGAAATCAAGATGGACAAGCCAAGTACTATGGAAGCATAAAATGGGGAGTCAAAAGAGCTGGAGATAGGCTTGTAGCAGGAATCCTGCCTGCAAGAAGGGCACAAAGAGAACAGAAACCATAGCTTCCAATTAGCTGGAAATTGGGCTATTTCAAAATGCAAGTGTCCTGGTAGGGAGAGGGAGAAGATTGAAATATTGAGCAGATGGTTCTTCTTTTCTGTGGGATTCCATAAGTTGTAAGCAAACATCTTTTTTTTTTTTTTCTTTCTTTTAAATCAGCAGCCCTCTCTTCAGCAACCAGACTAATTAAAAAAAAAAAAAGGGCTATTAGCAGCTGTAGCACTCTTCAAATACTTCACAAGCTTGCAGAGAAGTCCCAAAGAATTTAAGTCAGCATCAAGATGCCTCTCCCTCTTTCATCCTTATTCTGTTTCAGAGTCTGTCTGGATCATGGAAAGTATTGCCACCACATGACAAAACTTCACCTTGAGCTTGCAACTTTACACTAGTACTACAAAGTCTGGCACCTCACAAGATACATCAAAGCACTGGGACATGAGTTCAACACAATATTCTACTTTCAAGATGACATTGTGTGCTCCTTCCCAAGAGCCAGAATGGTTCTCGAGACAAAATATAAAGCATCTTCCCCCCTTGCAATGTTCATAGCTACCATCTAGAAGCAGGACTTTCATTTCCCACCAGGCTATAAACATCACACCACAATACTCTATACAACGTGAAGGAAGGAGATGAGACAAACACCAGATACTTCATCTGTAGGAATGACGTGGTAAGAAAGCTTTTTGTAATAGGATAGGCTACTGGTGGCTTTCCCACCTTCCTAGGGACTGGGAGGAAAATGGCCCCATACAAGTAGCCCTGAAAAGCTGTGGATGCCCCACCACTGGAAGTGTTCAAGGTCAGATTGGGCAGAGCTTTGAGCAACCTGTTCTATTGAAAGACATCCCTGCCCACAGCAGGGAGAGGTGCACCAGATGATTTTTAAACCTCCATTCCAACTCAAACCATTCTATGATTCTAAGATTTAAATGCCCCACATCTCTGCTGCTATGGTGTCGGTGCTCCTTTTGTGGGTTAAGCAACAGGACAGTACCTCACGTAAGAGCTCTACTGTCAGACAGGTAATTTCTAGTACTGCAGAACAGATAGGGCTGGGAGAAACTTTTTCTTAATTAATTGAATGGTTACCTGTGAAAGCAGAAGTCTTTCTGAAAACAGAACCCCCCTTCTCCCTAAAGAAGTCAGAACCTTAAAGCAGAACCCTTTCTTTGCTGTTTTTGCTGAGAAGTCAAGCAATGATTTTCACACACGCACATAAATGGCCTAAGCTGAACATCACTGTACCAAGAAACATTCATGAATATTTACCTCCTCTCTTAATCTCAGACTGCCACAAACATTCCTGCAGTTGTGCAGCAAGCTATATCAGGATACTATTCTGGGTTTAAAATAGCCTTTCTAGTCAAGTTAGTTTTAGCCCTGAAGATGTCATTCCTCCATCAGCTGAGCACAAGCATCAGATACGCTTGTGCCTGCATAGGGAAGTCTCCTCCAGTGTGAGAACTAGCTTACACGACAGAACACACATAAAACCACCGTCTAATTTTCACAAACAGAAAAGAAATACATAAAATATGCAATATTGCTCATATTCTTGACCCAGAAGTAGCTTTCACCTGAGACATGGGACGAATCACTGCTTTTGCAAGTGGCTAGAAGCTACGTCTACTTCCCCTGGCTTACAACACTGTAGTAAGCAACAGACCAGGGCCCTGATGTATTGCAGCACTTTAACCCATGCTAATGCCAGTGCCTCGGAGAACTCAGACCCAATTCATTAGCAGGTTTTAATGTTAAAGGTATAAAGACAATATCCCTCTAGAAACTTGTTGGTAAAAGAATGAGGAGATTAGATACAGAATTCTCCTAAAAGGATTGTATATTCCCATGAGAATGCTGACACAAAAGCCTCATTTACGCACAGATTTGCTGATAGCAAGAAAACACAACCTAGACAGAGCACAAACAGCTCTGCATGCTTTTAGTCAACTTTCTCCAGAGGCTAAGCATTTTACGGTTCCTAATGCAACATGACTGGAGAACACGTCTTATGAGGAGCAACTGAGGGAACTGGGACTGTTTGGTCTGGAGAAGAGAAGGCTGAGGGGAGACCTTACTGCTCTCTACAACTACCTGGAAGGAGGTTGTAGTGAGGCAGGTGTTGGTCTTTTCTCCCAGGTAACTAGCAACAGGCCGAGAGGAAATGGGCTCAGGTTGCACTGAAGAGGTTTAGAATGGATATTAGGAAAAATTTCTTTACTTAAAGAGTGGTCAAGCACTGGAACAGGCTGCCCAGGGCAGTGGTGGAGTCACCATCCCTGGAGGTGTTAAAAAAAAAAGCGAAGACATGGACTTCAGGACATGGTTTAGTGGTCACGGTAGTGATGGGCTGACGGTTGGACTTGATGATCTTAGAGGTCTTTTTCAATGTTAATGATTTTGTGATTCTAAGGCAATCTTTGGAAGATCCTAGAGGTTATGGCAGCTCTGGATGGTATAGACTTAAAAGAAAGTACTGGTGTCCTTTGTAGCTTACCATTGCTGATTTCAGGCAGATCAAATTTAGTGAAGTCCCACCACTGGAGCCGGTAGGTGGTGTTGGCAATGTTGCTGGCCACAGCTGACTGTCCATCCCCAATCACAGCACCTACAGAAAAGGGGGAAATAAGTAGCAATTTAACCTCTAGAATATTATTCAGAGAAGAGCTGAGGAGACAAAACCATAGAAAACCTTTCAAAATCCAATACATAGAACTCCAGATTCTTAAAGAAGCTTTTACAGAAATGGCAACAACCTCCTAAAGCCACAGAGCACAGGAAATTAATAGTTAAGCATCTCCCTGAAAGACATTTCTGAAAGAAACGAAGGTTGATGAGAGATAAGACTTGTCCAGACTCACAAGGCAGAAATCCTAATCAATTCAACCGGTGCAAATGCATTCTACGTATTGGTACTAGCGAAGCTATATTTTCACAGACCCAAAATTCTCTAGTACAGCTATGAAAGCAGACCAGAATACCTACTAAGGAAAAACATTGTCCTGGAAAATCACACACATTCGTGGACATTATCCCTGCTACTACTGTAAACTCCACTCAGAAGATAGAGGTTGCCACACAGTGAGCATCATAACAAAACATTAGCAAGGAGGACCTACGAGCTGGCCCTTTACTGCTGTGGGTGGCCCAACCTACAGCACGCAGGGGCTGCCCTGACTCCAGGCAAATGACATGACCCTTGCTAGCCTCCCAAGGGCTTGGGCAACAGCCCAAAGTAGAAGGCTAAGCACAATATTTCAGAAACTCCACAAAGAACATCATTTTCCAGGCAGAAATGAACAGCCACTAGTAGCTCAAGTTGGGCTACATTTGAGAAGCTTCAGAGGCATTAAATACAATCCCTAGGGAGACAACTGAAGAGGAGAAACAGTTCTCCCATAATAGTACTAGAGTCAAAAATCTCATGCTATTTGCAGTCTCTAAGGCCTTCATATACATGCAACTCTTGTACTATACACACACGCTGGCACCCAGAGAAACACAAGCTAATAGAATTTCATAAGAGAGAGCAAAACAAGATCATCCCCAAGCACAAATGAGGAAAAGCACAGCCTCCAGAGTCTACACAGTCTGGATTTCAGCATCTCCACAGTGTCTCTGGTGGGAAGGACACAGAAGAGTCAGCAGCTTCACTCTCCCAGAGTGGCTGGCTCACGACCCAGGACTCTTCTGCCACAGCAGCAATAGTGGAAGATGTCACTTTGACAGCTCCATATCCAGCCCCCAGCAGGTCAGCTGCCTGTGCAGAGAACTAAAAGCTTGCTAACTGCTAGTAAATTAAAGTGGTGTGAGGAGACTAGTTGGATTCTTACTTTTCTCATCAAATCCCAGCAGAACACTCAGGCTTGTAAAAAAAAAAAAAGCCTGAAAAAACACATACACACACTAGCAGGGTTATTTTCTCAGCAAAGTGAAGAACAAGGCGGGCAGGGCAAAGTAAGGAAGCATATTCTAGACTAGTGCTGATAAAAAGACACCAAGAAGGTTGCTGCTAGTCCTCTTTTCATTGATAAGCTGTCTAGAGTCCTGATTTTTGCTTCTAAAGAAAGCTCAGAAACAAGCTGAGAGCAAGACTCCAGAGCAGGCAGCTTTACACTGTGCACTCAGCTGTGCCAGGCCTCCAGCAACTGACAAACCTCCACCACGCTTCTGCTCAGTCTCTGTATCTGCCTCTGTCAGGTGCATACGTATCACTTGGAGAGCAGAATTAAGAACATTTCCATTGCTCTTACATATGGCCTTGTTCTCTATAGCCCCCAAAACGAAGGGCTCCTCTGAACAAAAGATATGCACTGGAGAAAGCGGATTCAATGCATTAATGAAATGACATTTTGCAACCAGAGGTAGAAGACAGACAATTAAACTTTACATTGCTTCATCTTTACAAGTCTCCCTATTGCAGGCCCAGGTTTGGTACCCAAGGACAGCTCTTCTGCTGCCTCACCTCCGGTCACCAGGTGGAGAACAGAAAACTAGTTCCTGTACAGATTTCAAGCAGTGGGGCTTGCTGCTGGGAAACAGTAACTAACATCTCTGACTAGGTAGCAACTGCCTTGTAGGACTGAGCCAGACAAGGAAAACACACTGCAAAAGACAGGCAACAGAAGTACTACTCAGGGAACAAAATTCCAGGCTATTGATTCATTAGAGATGAACATTACAAAGTCATCATCTATTTTGCAATGAGAACAATTTTTGTAGGCATAGCAAGTAATATATAAACCGGAGAATAACATACACTCGGTGAGTAATTGTGCACTCCCTGTGCATCACAGAAGCCCGGCAACACCACTAACTGCTCCACAAACAGCAAGTTCATCTGGCTCAAAACTGTTGCATCTACTGCTACACGTACCATAAGAAAGCTGTTGGCAAATGGTTTTGAATTTTTTTCCTGTGAAGATTCTGGTCTTCTCATCCCTTTCCCTGGAACCTTCGAGTTAGTTACATGGTGTTCGTATAAACCTTGCACCCTCTTCACCACCAAAGGCAGTCACATCCTACATGGAAAAGCTAACAACGGAAAAAAGCAGTACCTCCCTATTCTACAGGACAGCCCTGCAAAACTTTCAGAAGCGGCAAATGCTATCAACTAATGCTAGTGCTTCAGGTAACAGATACCTCTATCTAAAAAATTAGGACACAGGGAACAAGGCTCATAAAGAGAAAGGTGCATGTTCAGAAGGTCTGTTTCTCAAAGGCTCCAAACCAGCGTGCCTAACACTAATGGCAAATCCATGATCCACATATATTTGTTAAGTAATTACCTCTACTTACACTAATTATGTAACTGAGAAGTATAAATATTAAATTATATCTAGCTACATAAAACAAAGTGCAATAAAGTTTGTATCACAAGTCCTGCAAGGAGCCTCCTGCATGCATGCATGCACTGTCCTACAGTAAAGGTGATTAAAAGCACGCGAACATTTCAAACATCCAATTTAGGGAGGAAAATACCAGTACACAACTCTGCTGCCCTAACCTTTGTTGTCTGCTTTTTCCATTGGTTGATAGAGAAGATTTGAGACCACAGGTGGAAAACTTAATAAAGTTAAAATCCTCACTACAGAGCTTTTGTTCACTGTGCGGCATGAGAACTCATTCTCCGCTTGCTTTGCCCAGTCAGGGTTTCAGCTGGGTGGGAGAAGAAAGTGGTGCTGTGCTGGTTCAGCCACCATCACTTTATGCTGCCATCAGCTGCCTGATCACACAGGCCAACACTGAACTCAGCAACATCCCCTCACAAGTCTTCTTTCAGACAGTCCTGCCAGAGGTTCCTGTGGGCCCAGCTCCTCCACTGCCCACTGTGGTGCCAGCATCACCTGCTGGACACAACGGACAGAGATGGCTCCTCAGTGGCCCTTCACATGGAAGGACACCACCATGAGAGCTCAGCAAGATGCAGCCAGCCCCAACAGAAGCCACACCCAACAGGAAGCTCTTCTGACTAATCAGCTCCTGGTTAATATAATCCTGGCCTCGCCCACCACCCCAACCATGACCACCTGGGTGAGGGCAGAGCCACAAAGTCACAGGTAGGCCAGGTTCTGCCTCTGGAATATGAAGCCAACAGGGAAACCAAAACATTCTGCTAGGTTGTGACTCATTCACAGGTCAACTCCAACCTGGGGCCCACAACTCAGGCCCCAGCACTTCATGCTGCTGCTTCTTATGTTCTAGTGTAACCTGGAGGCAAACACAACACCTTAGCTTCTTCAAGGTGGGCAGCAGAAGATCAGCTCTTACAAGCAGCAGTTCTCACCAATCACTTGACAGTCTGTCCTGATTCCTGGGTCTTCCACTGTTTGATGGGATCACAAGTGACTGCAGTGGGTACCCGAGGGTCTCGGGCTTGTCATCTTCATGAACAGAACGACCTTTTACTGCAGAGATGACGTAGATTTCAAAATGCTGAAATCCAAAGCAAAGGCCAATTGAAATGCAGTGAACGTAGGTTTGATCGGCAGCCTTCCTGCACCTGTCTATCACTGCGTAATAAACACTGGGTGATAGCAGAAATGGAGATAAATGCTTTCAGCAGCCCTCCCTTCTCCCCTCACCACCCCGATCTTCATCCACCCCCACTCAGCACATGACAGTAGAGTTTAAAGAGGGGGGAGGGAAGTCTTAACAAAGACTAAAAAAAAAAAAAACTACTCCTCAAATCTTTTCTTATAGGCCACCCACATGTGACAGAGATTTATCAGTCAGTCTCAATCCCTTCAGAGGGTCCAACTCATCTTGGCAGGTGTAGAAATGAACCTTTGCCAGCCAGCTGTTGCTCACTTATGAATCAAGCCCTGCAAGCCAATGTCTGAGTTTAGCCTGAAAGCGAAAAAAGCAGTGCAAAACCACTTTTCATGGCACTCCAGTACTCCCTCAGTGAAGAGCAGGACACTTCCAGATTAATACTATTAGACTCTCAGAGGAAGAGCTACACAGGCTTTGTGGTACAAGTTTCAAGAACACTGAACATTTACATATTACAGGAATTTTTTTTCCCCATGTATTTAACAGACTAGATCCTTTACTCTTAAGTTTAGTGTCTAGCATAGTCATAGTAAGAGAAAAATCTATTAAGATGCTTACAGATAAGCTTGAGAAAGCTGGAGAGGTCCCTGAGCTAATCTGTGACTCAATTTGAGAGAGTGATTAGGCCCTGGTACAAAATTCCCCCTAGGTTAGTACTCACAACTTTAAGCATGAGTACCTTTGAAAAGTAACTACCTCTTTATGAGCCTGTTTGTAACTGCAGCTAATGATACTAAGGTTATCCTACACTTGCAGTAAGGATCTATCATAGCTGACAAGTATTACATTTACTAGTTCTAGATTCACTAGAACTAATGCAGGCTCCAGGAAGCCCAAAACACACGACAAATCTATTTGACAAACCAAGAATAAAGCTCTTAGCTGCAATTCAACCAGTTTTGAAGTACTTTGAATTCAGCCAAAATGTGATTATTGATCTCCGAAGTCTACTGAAGAAGATCTCTGAAGTCTACTGGAGATGTAGCAGGTTCTTACATATCTCTGACCCTCAAGTATTTCATAGGGCAGCCTGGTTTTGGGGACTACCTTTGATCACAGTAAATATATTAAATCCCAAATACAAATTTGACAAGTCCCAGCAAATCTCTGTTCCAGGCTACCAGGAAGACATTGCCTTTGAATTGGCCGAGCTAACTATCTAAACCTGGGCTCACACTGTAGAAAAAGTATGCATAGCAACCTGCTATTTTCAAGGACTTATTTTGCTTGTTTTTCAATGCACCAGCAAGCTGTAAATAGGAAGTGGGCAAAACAATTTTCATGAACGGAGGCACAAAATATTACTAAGGGTAGTTTGGTATATGCTAAGCACTGAAGAGATCTTAGATTTTATGTTAACTGAGAAAGCCTCAAAGAGGCCTAGGCTCTCTGAAAACTGAACCCTTTGAAAGGCTGTTATTTTTCCTTTACCCCAGATGCACAAAAGAAGAAGAAATGCAATTTCCCATTCATGCTCATTCCTAATGCAGAACTTGCTTTTAACAGGGACAATGCTTAGCAATGCAGAGTTCCAATGTCCCATCATCTATGGGAATTTGAGCAGGCCTCAGTTGCAGGTATTAAGATAACAGTCCTAATAGGAGCTCAGTCAACTGCCCAAAGGCTTCACTCACATTGTGAGCAATGCAGGCATCACATAGGAAAGGGAATTTTCCAGCCACAAGTTTCAGTCTTCAAAAGAAAATCAGTTTACTTGCAAGAACAAACAATATATGAGCAGATGCCCTGCTCAAAGACTCCATCCCTAGTACAGTCCTGATGGTTTCTTGACATCTTACCTTCTGACATTAAAGATGCTCCTTTGTTTGATCCTATAACAATTAACACAGAAATGTATCTGGGAAGCCTTTGTCTTTGAAGGCACGCTCCAGTTTTCCCTCAGGGAAATTAGAAGAGGTTACGGTCCTTTACAAATGCATTCCCATCTTATCTTTAGTTTATGCTTCAGAGGATACTTCATTTGCTTAGTTCATTCTTGCAGAGTAGTAAGTACAATTCACTAGAGAACCTACGCCTCAAGTCCTACTTGCAAAAGAAGCGGAGTTGCAAGTCTTAGGGGTGCTCTTACATTTGTAGAACTCAATTGAGGCCGGTAAGCATGATTTTCTTCTTTATAAGAAAACCTTTACAAACAAGGACTGTTTAGACTCAGCTGCTTGTTTTCTCATTTCTGAAGCCTTTAGTGGCAGAGGATGGGAAGTTCCATGGGAAGGCTCCACTGCATTGATTGCTTTAGACTATGTCATGGCACGCAGGCATATGCATTTTAAACAGCAAAACCCCATCTCTTTAGGGACCACCATGAGACCCCTGGAATTCTGACACAGTACTGGTTCTGTACAGTTCTGGTGCCGCACTGGAGTGGTGCATAAAGAGATGGAGGTGCTCCATGAATCACACAGGTGGAAATAAATGTTATCAGTGTAGACAGTCAAGAGAAATCTTCCTGCAAGCAGAGATGCTGTGCCGTTAAAAGAACTTGACAGGAAAAGGTTAGGGAAACAACAAGAAACATCTGCTACTATTGGCTGAAACAGCTCACAAGTTGTTTGAGAAGTAGGTGGGCAAACACACTTTCTCTTTTCTCATTTGGGTCCCTTGCTGGGAAGGGGAGACAAGGCTGGAGTCTTCCAATTAGCTAACTGCTGGAGCTGTTAAAGGCAGTTTCTGCAGACACTGTTGCTTGTTTTGAGACCATTTCTTTACTTCCATGTGACAGCAGCATGTGTTCAAAGCATGCCTCACACTGCCGTATGACTCAAACAGTAAAACATGTTTCCTACAGTATAGCCTTTTAGGGAAAATATTCAAGGACGAAAAATGCATTACAATCTGCACTTTAGTTAACTAATGTTTTGTTTCAACCTTTTCTACATATTTTCAACCTTTTAGATGGTTTTGTCTATATGCATAAAGAAGCCTTAACAAAAAATGATGAGCAAAGGGTTGGAGAAAGGAGTTTATGCTTTCTTCCTCGTGTTCGTTATTCCATGCACTATAAAATTATCTGATACTTACAGAATCAGCTACTGCCCAAGCACGGAGTCAGAAACCTATTTATTGGAAAATACTGGGGAAATAAAGTCAACTTTACCTTGTCAGGGTGAGGATAAACAATAACCTGGGCTACAGCCATTTCCCCATCTGGAGGTCTGCAGCAATCTACCAAAAATCAGTAATGTATTTGAAATCAGCTCCCAAGCAACTGACACCACAAGAGAAGCATTTTTCAGAAATAAGATGGGGGAGAAGCGAGTGAGGTCAGGACACACTGCTGGATGAAAAGGCAGAAGAGAGCTGAACTTTGCAGTTTCTGAAGAAACGTGAATTCCTGTGCAAGTGAACTAGGAAGGTCTAAAGAGCCAATATGTGCTGTGTGTCGCTTGGGCTCCTCCCTCTGCCGACTCGGCCCCTTGCAATGCCTCCACTCTCTCCCACCACTAAGTCTCTTGCAATGTTTCCAAGCCCTTTGTTAAATGCTACTGGAAGTCTGGTTTTTAACCTTTCATGTCTGTGTTTATTCTCTGCACAAAACCAGAGCAAAATCTCTGCCTGGCAGGCATTTCCTTTTGTAAAACTCCTTCTTTCCCTTTCTGACTTTTCAGAGCATGAAATGTGCCTGCTAATCCTAATTGCCTCCGATGGAGAGTCTTGCAGAGGCTAGACAAAGGGGACAGCCTTCCACCAAGGAGCTGTGAGCAGGCACCAGACTTTAAGCTCTCCTGAGTCTCAGAGCCCTCATTGCACTTTGCCACACTTCTGAAGAACACACGGACAAACTTCCCCAAAGAGCTATACCGGGAACAGGGACTTGCTTTCCCAGACTTCTCCTGTCCTGCTTAAATGGCCCTTGTGCACAAGAGCCCACCTGAACTCACTGTGAGATGTGACTCAGTCTGGAAAGTCCTCAAATATTGCTGCTGTATGTCAAAGCAAAGAACCTAAACATCTGACTTCTCAGGGTTATTTGCTTGTTTGCATCCCAGTGCCAGCTCTCTTACCAAAGAAAAGGTTTGCAAGGTCCCACTGGCACGTTCACATCCAGCCTTTCCACTAGTAGTGCCTTTGCTAGTTACACAGGTACTGAAAAAATGAATTGTTAAGGTATTAAGGCTGTTTTGTCTCCAACAATCATTACAGAAGTTAATTTTCTTGCTTGTGTCCTCTACAGTTGCCACACCACCCACACTATCCACTACATCTACTGGAGTTCACTCACCTAATGGAGATGCTAATGCAGTATCAGACTAACCCAGCCTTGCCAAAACTGCTGTATAAAGTTTGAGGCAATTCAGAGCTCCTACAATTTCTTCAGATATTTTCTAGGGACTGTTTGCCAAGGCACTTGCCAACTTTAGCCCATATTTCACACAGGTTCTACTTTATCATCAACTCCATAGCTCATAAATTGGTGTGGCCAGTTTCAGTTTGCACTGAATAACTCCTCTCCTGAGTAGAGCTTCAAACAGTGTTGTATCAGTACTCCTACCTAACCAATATAGCTACACCAACAGACAGATGCAGAATAGATGGAAAAATGATGAGTGAAACCTCTTTGACACAGAAGAGCCTTTTTCATTGTGAGTGTGCATTTTAACTACATGCAATCCTATGAATCCAAACAAATCAGCAAGCCAAATGCCTGCAGCCGCTTCTACAGCTCTTACGGCAAGAATGTGTGCTTAACACAACTTTAAATGTGCACGTCTTATGCCAAAACACTCATCTGTAGTGGAAAAAAATCCTCAGTAGTATCTTTGTAGAGCACGTGTATGCCTTATCAACCACCACATTGCAACAATCCAAGCTTTCAATAATCCAAGAAGCAGTGTGTTCCCTAGCAGGGTTTGAACTCCCAAGATTTAACCGTGCATCAGTACACCACCAGCTCCCACACCAGAGCCACTTTTCATTGTGGAAATAGTAGTACGCAATATTAATAAAAGCTCCATGCACAGCAACACTCAGAGCCTTGTACTTGGCAGTAAATGGAAGACTTGCAAAAATTCTTACTGTCCTTTAACACATTTCAGGACTGCTCTATTCCAGCACAAGCCCTGTGCATCCAAACTTGCAATGAAAATGCTGTGTCAGCTTAGCAACATGGACTGAGCCACCACCACAGCACAGAGCACCAAAGCTAAACACACCTAATGGTTGATTACATCTCGCAGTTACAATATCCTGTGAGCAGCACAGGTCTGTTGAGGAAATTCTTCTCTGTTCTGAATCTGTACTTGTCTAGGGAGCTTAAGAAGTAGTCAAATGCTCTCAGCAAAAAAATGCACCTCCATTAATAAAAATGCAGGTCCTAACAGCCTAAACTTAAATAAACTCCGTATAATAAACTAACAAAGTGTCAAAAGAAGAGCTGACAGGTGGCATTTATGAGATGCGTTTTAAGGGTGCACTGTACTCATTAAAGGCCTCTACTCAGACCGGTGGCTCCTGCACAGTTGCTGTGTCTGCGAAGAAAACAGGCCCTAACCTGAGGCAGGGAATACAAAGCTGGGAAGACTTTGCTAAAGGGAACAATTTACGAGGTATTCTTAATGTGATGAGCAAAGGGAGAGAAGGCAGGACATGAACTGGGAAGTAAGCAGCTGGGCTTGCTCTTCTCTGGGTAAAGTGGTGAACAGGTAGGCAAGCAAAAGAAAACAGAAAACAAGCAAGCTGGAAAAACACAAAATCTAACAGTAGTTTAACTAATGGGAAGGCAGTTTAAATTTAACACATGGTGAGATGGAAAG
The DNA here is from genome assembly GCA_013400335.1 of Eurystomus gularis. Taxonomy (NCBI): domain Eukaryota; kingdom Metazoa; phylum Chordata; class Aves; order Coraciiformes; family Coraciidae; genus Eurystomus; species Eurystomus gularis. The sequence goes on along the minus strand of VZZY01013063.1, from coordinate 11,382 downwards.
GATGAAGCTCAGGCTAGAAGAACGTAATGGGGAGATCACGTTGTTCCAACTGGAAAAGAACAAAGTAAAGGAAACTTACAGCAAGTAAAATACTTGGCTCACACAATGTTTTGAATACTTTCTGATGGGGGGAGTTTTGAGGGTGGTTTGGCATGATCTAGGTGACAGCGACAGAAACAAGACTCGCTCACTAACTTTAACGCACAAAGCTGGTTCCAGAACCTCAGTGAATCCGCAGGGGTCTCCGCACAGAGCCAATGCAGAGATTTAGGCTCAAGGGGTGACCAAGATCGCAGACTGATGAAGCATGCTGGCCCGCACCCCGATGTACCACTGTGTAACAACGTGAAAGTAACAGTGCGATGCTCAGAGCAGTGACGCAGTGCCAGAGCTCCCAGTGTTCAGCCAAGCTCACAACCTTGCAGTGACTTCTCTAAATCAGTGTCACAGCTGTGTTAACCCAGACAGGTCCAACCCACTGCCTTTACAAAGGTGACTACAAGATAAAAAGTGTCTAATGCTTTATCCCATTATTTTAAGGAGTATTATAAGTGGAACTCAAAGCCACACAGAAAAACTAAGACCTAAATACAAGGCAGCAGAAGTACATCCTAGCTCCTCAGTATTCAGGCTCTGTGCTGCACAGTGGATAGATACTTCAGATGGGTTTTACTTCTTTTTAGGGCAGATTTGACCTTAGTCCAGCTTGACTTAGCTCATAATGTCCTGGAGGACATGCTAAGGCACATGGAAGACAGGGAGCTAATCCAAGGTAGTCAACACAGATGTACTAGGGGCAAGTCCTGCCTGACCAACCTAGTGGCCTTCTACAATCAAGTGACTGCATCAGTCGACAAGGGAAGACCTAGAGATGTCATCTATCTGGACTTCTGCAAGGCCTTTGACACAGTCCCCCACAACATCCTTATCTCTAAGTTGGAGAGTTACGGGTTCAATGGGTGGACTGTTCAGTGGATAAAGAACTGGCTGGATGGTGGCATCCAGAGAGTGATGGTCAACAGCTCAATGTCTAGATGGAGGAAAGTGATGAGTGGTGTCCCCCAGGGGTCTGTGCTGGGACCAGTGTTGTTTAGTATCTTCATTAATGATATTGACAGTGGCATTGAGGGCACCCTCAGCAAGTTTGCAGATGATACCAAGCTGGGGGGT
>VZZY01013061.1:64697-79983 GCA_013400335.1 Eurystomus gularis | reverse complement strand
TACAGTGCAAAGTCTCTCTTTCTTTTTTTTTTACTCCTGATCTTCCTTTTTTGCCCACCTGTCTGGGGGGGAACTAAGGGATAGGGAGGGGGGAGAGCATATGTTCTGTTTCCGTGGGGACCTGCCCTGAACCCCTAAACGGACCTAGAACAATCAGTCATCAGTAAAATTAGCTCCTACCAAGTGCTGAGAGGAAGGAAACAGAACTAAGAAACAGGTACCAATCTCAAGGAAAGCACATGCCAGCAAGACAGAATTCCCTGTATTAAAACTTGTGAGGGCAACTTCCTCTGGGAGGAATACAGACAGGAGCTCTTCCCATTTTCCCTCAGGGAAAAAGGCAGACATGATTGAATACAGCCAGAGATGAGTGAATGGTTTGCTAATGATTAGAGAATCATACACTGATCTTCTCCCCTCTCTCTGTCCCTTGCTCCATTACTAGCTGTTTAAGTATCTGATGGCATAGCCCTGCTACTACTTCTTATCATAGAATCATAGAGGTCCCTTCCAACCCAACACATTCTAAAGGCCAGCTAGTCCAACCCCTCTACAATAAGCAGGGACATTTCTAACTAGGTCAGGTTGCTCAGAGCCCCATCAAGCCTGACCTTGAACATCTCCAGGGATAAGGCCTCCACCACCTCTCTGGGCAACCTGTTTCAGTGATCAACCACCCTCATATTAAAGAACTTTTTCCTCATGTCCAACCTAAATCTACCCTTTTCTAGCTTAAAACCATCACCCCTTGTCCTGTTGCTATAGAGCCTTGAGAACAGATCTCCCCCTGCCTTCTTATAGGCCCCTTTCAGGTATTGGAAGATCACTGTAAGGTCTCCCCAGAGCCTTCTCTTCATCAGGCTGAACAACCCCAACTCTCTCTGCCTGTCTTCATAGGAGAGGTGTTCCAGCCCTCTGACCATTTTCGTGGCTCTCCTCTGGACATGCTCCAATAGGTCCACATCCTTCTTCTGTTGTGAGGTCTCACCAGGGCAGAGTAGAGGGGCAGAATCACCTCTCTCAATCTGCTGGCCACACTTCTTTTGATGCAGTCCCGGATGCGATTGGTCTTCTGGGCTGCCATTGAGCACTGAAGGCTCATGTCCAGCTTTCCATCTACTAGTACCCCCAAGTCTTTCTCCACAAGGCTCCTCTCTAGCATGTCCTCTCCCAGCCTATATTGATAATGCTGGTTGCCCCGGCCCAGGTGCAGGACCCTGCACTTGGCCTTGTTGAACCTCATGAGGTTCACAAGGGCCCACCTCTCCAGCTTGTCCAGGTCCCTCTGGATGGCATCCCATCCCTCTGGCATATCAACTGCACCTCCCAGCTTCGTGTCATCAGCAAACTTGCTGAGGGTGCCCTCAATGCCACTGTCAATATCATTTATGAAGTTAAACCACACTGATCCCAGTATAGACCCCTGAGGGACACCATTTGTCACCTTTTTCCATCTGAACATTGAGCCATTGACCACTACTCTCTGGATGGGATCATCCAGCCAATTCTTTATCCACTGAACAGTTCACCCATTGAACCTGTAATTCGCCAACTTAGAGAGAAGGATGTTGTCAGGGACCACATCTAAGGCCTTGGAGAAGTCCAGATAGATGACATCCATAGCTTTTCCCTTGTCCACTGATGCAGTCACTCCACTGTAGAAAGCCACTAGGTTGGTCAGGCAGGATTTGCCCCTAGTAAAGCCATGCTGACTGTCTTAAATCACCTCTCTGTCCTCTATGTGCCTTAGCATATCTTCTAGGAGGATCTGTTCCATGATCTTCCCAGGCACAGAGGTGAGGCTGACAGGTTGGTAGTTCCTGAGGTCCTCAGCTTTGGTACCATTCCTACTACCAAATCTAATTGTCTGCATACATTCAGACAAACATTAACTCAGCCAAAACCATGAAGTAGTTTTCTGGCAGTTTGTCGTTTGAATTAGGTTGTTACATAGACAGAGAAGCAACAGAGCTGGTGCAAGAAGGCAGCTCTCTACTGTGTTAGTAGATAAACTGATACATAAAAGGGCCTAATCAGTGCCATGACAGACAAATTGGGGGAGGATTGGATCTGTGGAAGGAAGTGCTGGGGCAAGAAGGGAGCCTTCAGCAGCTTTGTACCATTATACCTTTCATGAAACTGTAGCTACAGTATCAATTTTAGTTATAGTTTCCCATTTCCCACATAACACAAGACTACATGCCATGATCATAACCAACTTTGTTGTCCTTCTCAAAAAGTAGGAGACAGTTTAATATTCTCCACTCCCACAGTCATGGAGAATTTGGCAAATAAAAATCCCAAGTAATTTTAGGAAGGAAATTGTAGCATAACATACTCTGTACTACAAGTCAGAGCTCTCAGGGCACTAGAGAAGAAGAACAAATATGATGAGATACTCCATCTGGCAGATGTCTTTTAGGGATGAGAGCCAGATGAGGAAGATAAAAACAGCCAGGAAACTACTTTAATCATTGCCTAGGCCAGGACAGATGATCCAGCTTCCAGGTTCAACCATCAACTCTACTCTCCATTTTGCACCCAAAAGTTATGCAGCACAAGGCAGATTTTATACTAGTAGCATCTTTAAGCTGTGATGACTAATTGGGTGAGTTCAGAATCAGAGGACTGAAAACAGCTTCTTTAAAGGCCTTCCTTCTTGTATATGCTAACAGAACGTACAACTCCTGGAATTTATTTTTCTTTTTTAAATGTCCACAGTTATTGAGAATTCCTCCCCTAGTTGCCCTGTTGGATTTGTTTTTTGTTTTGTTTTTGCTTTAACAAAATTTCTATGTGTGTGGCTTGCATGTTTTATAAGGGTACTAGCACCTGAAGTAAATTAGATTATAGTAAGGTAACACTTTGCAACTGTATCTAAGGCCAAATGCAAGGCAATTACAAAGCTGGGACAAGAATGAAAAGTCTCAAACCAACAAAGCAGAGCCCTGCTTCTTCAAATTAGAGAGGAAAATGACAGGTCTTAGGTCAGCTGAGGTCGTATCAGGAAAGAGTACAATTAATGTTGCTTCAAATTTAAATACTGCTCTTAGGCACCTGGCATGCCTCAGTTGGAACTGGTTAAAACTGTGTGCTCAACATCATGGATTTGGATGTGCTCTGCCATTCCCCATATGAAGTGAGGTCTCATTAGCACCTCTGTTTGTAATGGGGGAAGAGAATTCATACTCAGAAAAGCACAGTAACCATCTTTGGCTGGATGATAGAACTGGACCTTACAGAGAGGTGATAAACTGGTGATAAAAATAAATGTCTGATCCCCAGACACTAGTACTAGATTTATTTAATCCCTAAACATGTGTTTTCAAAATAAGCAGCTACTGTTTGAATCAGGTGCCAACACTGAAAAGATGAATCATGCTCTAGAAAAGGCCTGTGTTTCTAGCCTCACTGGTAAACAGGTCTGACCTTTTCTGCCACAGACCTATATCGTTAGAGCTGAGATTAATTATTCCTCAGTAATCTGAGATAAAACAGTCCCAGCATGGGGGGTTTTGTTTGGGTTTTTTTTTTTAAGGGTTTGGGATTTTTTTCCACCCCCTTTTTTTTTATCTGGTTGGTTTACATGTCCTTGGTGGGAACCTAAGCAGCAAAGCGTACAATTTTAGGAGAGACATTTTGTCACTCTTTGACTTACATTGCGAGGCCAAGCTGTGTCTAGAAACACTCCTTCATGCCATAAGCATAATGCAAGAACTGAGCTAGCTGAGAGTTGCTGGAGATCTCCAAATTGCAGGCACTGTCAAGCTGGAGCTCCTGCTCACCCAACAGCTTCTGCAGGAACCTGTACTTCAACTTAGAATCAGGCTTGCAGCGTACCCTTCCCAATAGTGCACCACATCAAAGCTCTTTCTGGCAGGACTTCAGGGTGTTTGCAAAGAGCCACCTTGGGTCATTTCTACTTCATGGAGTCATTGCCACAAGTAGACGCAAGAGACAGCTGGAGACCGTGGAGTTGTTCATGCTACAGGAAGCAACGTGCTAGAGGGCACTTCTATTGCCTGGCATACCAATGTATTCACACTGAGGGAGCTGTGGTGCTTGTACAGGCAAGCGACGCAAGTGTCTTCGCTTCAGCAGCTAAGTGGCTGTTGATGCAAATAAAATCTTCACCACAGCCAAACACATTGTTACACTTCCTTGTTGTTACCAAGTTTTTAAAAGGTTGAGCTGTGTGCAGCTATTGTGGGCACTGATGTCTGCAAGAGCAGAATGAGAGTGTTTAGAAACACCTTCTGATAAAAGAAGTCACAATGGTTTTACAGAGCTTCCCTGAAGACAGGCTGAACAGGCCAAGCAGTCTGATGGGAATAGAGTTAAAGACTGGAAAATACTGTTTCCTCATTTTACTTCAGCAAACTTGTGTAATTGTCCCAAAGAATAAACATCTTCCTGCATGTTAATTAGGATTCTGTGAATCTCTCAGCAAGATGAAGGAATGGAGGTCTGAGAGCAATCTTAACATCTGCAAGCTCAGTGGGTTCTCACTACTCCTGCAGTTCAGGGAATTGCAAACACAGTGTGTAAGGGGATTCATTAGTTGCAGCTTCCTGAATAAAAAAAAACACCAAGGTCATGCAGCTAAATCCTGAAGTTATAGGTTCTCCATCTTCTCAAGGGTCAGGGGAATACATCGCTAATTCACCTCTGCTCCTCAGCTGGAGATTTTAATAGGTATTCTTAGCTTCAAAAAGAAGCCCTCTTTATCCAGAACAGCTTTATGAGACCTGACAGAAAAGGCTTATATTCCTAACCCCCAGTGAGAAATACGCTTCCATTGCAGGTACAGATGTACAACAGGGCAAATACTATCTGAATCTGGGGTTAGGCTATGTATGTATGGTATTTGATAGTAATTTTCATGACAGGAAGTATTTTCAAGTTTTGCGCTGTCAGATGATTTCTCAGTGGATTTCCTCACAAAGCTTCCTCGGAAGAGAGAGTCTTTAGCTACTTCTGGTTTTGCATCATAACCCACTCTCACACTTAAACTCCTTTAAAATGGTTGTTTGCCACTTTGCTTAAAAGCTGAAGTCTCAAGCCCTACTTTTCTGCATTGATACAAACCTTCAACTTGACTTCCACAGACTTTAAGATCTCTGTTCATCACTCTTTCTGCTATATCCACTTCTCTACAAAGGGCCACTTAGTGCTGGAGCTGGTAGCCCTACAGCAACAACAGCAAGGGCAAGGAACCAGCCTCAGTAAGCACCTGACCCAGAGAAGGCAAAAACCTTGAGGTGAGCAACTTGGCAAGTGCCTTCACTTCTGTTAATCTTCACCAAACACTCATGGAGGAAAAAAAAAGGGGGGGGAAAACTCCCTCCCCTAAACCTAAGTATAGACTAAAGATATCCAATAAGCCCCTGCAGACACTGTTCCACATTCAAACCATGTTTAAAGGAATGGGCATATACTGGAGTTTGTTTAAAAGAATCATCCCCAAGATCCATATGTAGTTTACATAAACTGACTGAATAGCACCTAGCAGTAACCTCTCATGCCAAATAATCCAGCAACATACAGCCAGATCTCTCATGTACTTCATTTCCTTTCCTGCCTGGAGTACAGGTTGTACACTCAGAACTCCAGGATTCCTTTATTCTTTCCCTTAGAAGTGTTTTGTTATTGACAAGTATTACTTCATTGAATTTCCTTTATACTCTCCAGAGACTTAACTGCCTCTCCAGCAAAGTCTCCTAGAAATTCAGGTTAACATGATCAGAGAACTACCCTCAAATCTTAACTGATCTTAAAATGTCTAATTAAATTCATATCATCTTATCCAGCAGCCATAGCTGACAACTGTTCAATGGACAACCTTCCCCTGCTGGCCTGTTCAACGGGTATTTATTTCAGTGTTCTGGAACCAAAGCTGGTAAAGTCATATTAATGTCACTGTATCCATCAAAAGCATCTCCCAACCACACACTGGATTTTGGGAATTTTTCTTCTCCTATGACTAAGTCAATAGAGGAAAAGATGGAGCTTGTTCAATAACAAGCCACATGTCATGCTCTTAGCTGTATCGCTAGCCCTGTCCCCCCAGTTAGTATGTCATAGTGCCATTCCATCTTGTAACTTAGTCAAGGAAAGAACAGGGTTTAGTTGGGGGGTTGTTAATTTTTTTGGTTGGTTGGGGTTTGGGGGGGTTTTTTTGGGTCTTTTTTCTTTTTTTGGGGGGGGGTGTTCGGGGTTTTTTTGTTTGGTTGTTTTTTTTAGGAAAAAACTGCTTTGGATTCATAAGTACAAAATTCTGTCAGTTTTCATAGATCTGCACTGCAAGAGAGATTCAGTCCCTTCTCTTCTTTCCAAAGGCTTTCGGCAGTACACTGACCCTTCTAGACACACACACCAACCTGCCTTCAGGTTTATCAGTATATCAGCATTTTTTTTTCATTTCACTGTGAAATTTCATTATCTGCTCCCCAGCAGTTTCCTGACAATGTTTGGTGAAAAAGGTCCTTAAGGACGCCCTGTAGCCCTTGCTAGCAACATCTTTCCCTGACTCATCTGCTTTCAATTGTCTCATCTGTTGTTGGTCAGTCATCTAACTAAAGGCTGGAGAGAAAAACTATCCTTTCTGCTACCCCTTTTGTAATTATTTACACCTCCTTACATGTACACTATTCTGTGATTATGTTAATCAGTAACATAGATACAGTACTCATCCATCTCCCAGGTGTTAAAAGAGCCTACAGGATAAGAAGGAGAAGGCCCATCTTAATTACATAATGGAGATGCTATACTTAATGCCTGTTACTAATTAAAAGAACATCACACAACTGACACACGTATGGTTAGTTTAAATGGATGGGAATTAAGGAAAAACAAACAAAACGAAAAATTCACAAGTATACAGAAATTCACTGGAAGAGTCAAAAGTTAATTTGCTTCCTGAGGTACTTACGGAGCTGTGAGAAAGCCTTCCAAGAAGCCAGCTGCATACATGATATCTTCATTGCTCAAGGTCTGACTGCCATAGCCTGCTCTGATCTCCAGAACTCCCCAACCTGTTGTTTGTATACTGTTGTTGTAGAAACCATAGGCATCCCCACTCCTGTCCAGTATATTCTTGATCTGGAGTGTTTTTTCAGCTCTATTCCAGTACACTGTTGCATAGCGGATTTCTATGGTGGAGGAGAAAGGGGGCAAGGGAAATAAACATGAGTAGGTATTTCCTATCCAAAGTGTTGAGACAGTATTTTTGGCAATTTTTAAAAGTTAATTTGATATCTGTCCATCTAGTTTAGCTCTACTACGGAGAGCAACATTAGTGGTAACACACAGAAAAGTAGCATGAGAAGTAACTGGAGTGTTACTAACACAAAAGCTTACAGCTAAATATTCTCATGTTACTCTTCTGGAAGTTATCTACAACTCTTTCAATATAGAGCTCTAACACAGCTGAGACCTGACATGAAATTCAGAAAAGTATTTCCTTACCTTGCCCAGAAGAAAATCCATACAAATCTTATTGAGAGTAACTTTAGAAGACAGCATGTCTTAGCAACTGCAAAAGATTATAAATCACTCTTGAGTTTTCCACTTAAAGATTTGAAAGGCTACACAAGTTTGCTAAACTGTCTTTCTGGGCAACTAATCCTGGAGGTGGCATTACTGAACAGGAACACTAGAACTCAGTGATCACAGGCTTGAAGACAAAAGCACCACAGGTATGCAGTCCTTTATAAGACACCCAATCCCTATCATCCATCCAGAAGATAATCAATCCCAAATGTCAAATCAATGGGACAGAAGGGCACTAGACTGCTCTGAGTTCTGCTTGTACTGCTGTTTAAGAGACATTTCTCATTACCTGGGTTTTAATCCTGCTGAGCTGAAGAACAAAGACCAAAGTAAACTTTAAAAAAAAAAAAAAAACCAAACAAAAAAGCCCCAACACCCTACACTTCTAATTCATCCTTCTCTATAGATGGGATCTGATTACATCAGATCTCTATTCATGACTGATCAAATCACTACTACAGTATTGCAAGTGAAAAGAGTTTAAAAGTCATGAGTCAGAGTTCCCAGAATTATTTGAAAAGTTTTAAGCTCAAACACAACTACTGAGAAACAAGCAATGTTTTAATTCCCCTGACCCTTCCCCAGTGTGTGGCAACCTGTCCTGCCAGTTTATAGAAAGAAATCACAATGTACTACTACTCCTCCTCACAAGAATTCATTTGGTGCATCATGCCTATAAACAGCTGCAAAATAGTGAGCTAGATCTAATTCTGGATGATCTCACACACAATACTTAGTATGCATATCATGATAATGGAACTACTAAAAAAGCAATATAATGCCAGCACAATACCTAATGCTCTTCAAAAATCCTAACATTTGTGGTTAAGCAGCTAATTTGATTTCAAATTAAGTGCACCCACCTTGTTCAGTACTCTAAAACATAACATTAAGAAGCTATTTTTATGAAGAGCCATGACATGAGTAAAAAAAGCAAGAACATTTTCCAAGAACCAAACTCTTTCTCCAACTGATCACTTTTGGACATAGCTGTTACTTAGTTGCTTTAAGCCAGTTTTCATCCACTTACCAGACTGTTGAATAATCTGTGTAACTCACCAGCTAGAAAGTTGCTCTCTCCTACCATTCCAGCAAGAATATCTGAATCTGTTTCTTACTGAGAATCACAGAAGGCCTGAGGTTGGAAGGGACCTCTGGAGGTCATCTTGTTCAAGTCTCCTGCTCAATCACGGTCACCTCGACCAAGTTGCCCAGGTTCATGTCCAAATGGCTTTTAAGTATCTCCAAGGAGGGAGATTTTTACATCTCTGGGCAACATGTACCAGTCCTCCTTCACCCTCAGAGTAAAAAAAGTGTTTACTGATGTTCAAAGAGAACTTCCTTGTGTTTCAGTTTGTACATACTGCCTCTTGTTGTGGCACTGGGCACCACTGAAAATAACCTAGCTCCATCATCTTTATACTCTCCCTTTGAGTACTTTTACACACTGATGAGATCCCCCTTGCACCTTCTCTTCTTTGGGGTGAGCAGTCCCAGCTCTCTCAGCCATTCCTGGCATGGCAGATGCTCCAATCCCTTGATCACCTTTGTAGCCTTTTGCAGCTCTCTCCAGTAGCTCCAGATCTCTCTGTACTGGGGAGCCCAGAACTGGACCCAGCACTCCAGGCATGTCCTTACCAATGCTGAGCAGAAGAGAAGGATCACCTCCTGACCTGCCGACCACACTCCTCCTGATGCAGCTTCAGAGACAGTTATCCTTTATTTCCCCAAGGACATACTGGTGGCTCATGTTCAGCTTGGCATTCACCAGGACCCCCATGCCCTTTTCTGCAAAGCTGCTTTTGAAAAGGTCGGCCCCTAGCATATATTGGTACATGGGGTTATTTCTCCATGGGTGCAGGACTTGGCATTTCCCTTTGTTGAACCACATGAGGTTCCTGCCAGCCCATTTCTGGAGCCTGCTGAATTGCAGCACAACCCTCTGATGTATGAGCCACTCATCCCAGTTTTGTATCATCAAACTTGCTGGTAGCACACTGTCCCATCACCCAGATCATTAAGGAAGATGTGGAATAGTATCGATCACTGGCATACTCCACTAGTTACTAGCCTCCAGCTAGACTTTGTACTACTAAAAACTATGTCAGTCTTCATGACTTAATAAAGACATTGCTCATGAGAACAGGAAAAGTGTTAGCAAGAACATAATTTTGATAGGGAATGAACCGGAATTTTTTTCTCCCCATTCTATTAATAGACGTTTTTACATGAATCCCTATTTAGAGATGAAGTCATTTCAGGGACTTGGAACACAGTGTTTAAAAACATGTTTTTCTTCTGCCAGGTACTGAGGCTATTTAAAGTACTGAGACACAACAGACTCTGGATTACTCTTCAAGCAGCTGTAATCTTACTTTGCCGCTGTCTCCTTAACTATCTTCTAGTAATACATGGGGTAACTGCTACTTTAGCTTAAGAGTAAACATGGGAATCACTCAGACTGAAAATTCTATAAAAAGAAGAGCAGAATGATAAGGGTCATCACTGATGAGAGCCAAAGGCCACCTTACGCAGCTAAAGGTTGCATAAGCAAAGAGGTCAGGGAAAGGGAGATCTTGAGAAGTGGTGCAAGGGGTTGGCACAGAACACAACTAACCTGTCCAACAGTAAAGGGGAAGGCTGATTCCAGCCAAGAAGTCCACTGTGGGGCAGAGGAGAGACAGGCCATGTGCTCAGTACACAAAGACAGCAGAGGAATGGGTAAAGAGAGCAAGAACAAAGTAGGGGAAAAGATTAACTTCTTCCCATCTCCTCGGTAGGCTGTGGAGAGGTGGCGAGTAGTCAAGAGGAACCAGGGCAGCTGGGTATTGTTATTAGTGCCCACAAACTAAATAGGTATGTCAAAGAAAAAATTCTTCTGCCTAAAGCAAAATAGCCATAGCTTTCTTTTTTAAAAGAAGACTGATGCTGGTGCCAGACAGACTGATCTGACAGAGGTATTCTAACAAGGCAAGCTGGGTTTCTTTGTTTTATGCCCTGGCAGAGCATGAACATGCAGAGCTATTTTCAAAAGTCAGAACAAATTTTAAAATTACCCTTGCAGTTTACCCTGCCCCAGCTTCACTATATGAGATATTTAAACTGAAGAAAACCAGGACTAGAAGAGGATGGAAGAAAAGGGAAAACAGATTACAGGATAATTTACAACAAACCTGGAGAGGCCTTCAGAGGAACAGCATCTAAGTAGCTGTCATAGGTGCAGCTTAACAACCATGCTGGAAAAGACCATTTTCCATTATTTTTTTTTCCCCCACTCATTCACTCATCATCCCATTTCACCTCAATTTTTATGTTGGTTTCTGCACATCTAATCCCCCTGGTCTGAAGTGTCAAAATACCCATGTATGAAATTGCTATGCTTACTTCAAGGGACATCTAGATACTTATACAGTAATTGTTATAATTTAGAAGATAAACCTTTATCTTGCTACACAGAGTTTAAACTACAAGATTAATAATCTGTATACACTAAAAACATGCTTACACTACAATGTAATCGAAGCATTTCCTATCACCCAGTCTATTACAATTTTATCTGCATTTATCTAAACTAGCGGCATTACCTTTGCCAAGAAAACCATCCAGAACCGAAGTATCACACTGAACATAGATCTACAAGAAGCAACTGCACATTTCCAAACAATCCCATGTGTCCTGAAACAACAGGAACCTTCCCCTTGAACAATGCTGACATTTTTACATTCATTTTCAGGTGAGGCAGGGGCCACAGCATCTCTTGTCCCAGTAGCTGTATTGGTAGCTTCTTACATACGAATCAAACACGTCTCCATGAATCCATAAATCATCCTTTTATCATCGAAGTTAGACTTGCCAGTGTGTAGCTGAGAATACTGACAAGTATTTCAAGCTATTAGGACTCTGAAGAACAGGAAAGAATATAATAATCTGTGGCTATTCCATAACATTATTGCTTAGAATAACCTAAGTAACAAGCCAAAGCACACACTGTTTACTGCACTGAATGACTCAAAATCCCCGGGGACGGGGTAGGTGAGTGGAGTCACCCTTTCCCTCCATGCAACCAGCCAGGAGAACCACATAGCATCAGCTCTGTGCAGCTCCACCACAACCACCAGTGAGCTGCACAGGGAGAGACAGAAGTGGAGAAGTGCAATGACAAAACAAGCCTTGAAAGAAACAACTGTTCTTCCTCCTTTCTGCAGTCAGTAGGGAATGGGAGGAACCTTTCCTCAGACTGCCTGTTTTTAAAGATACATCAATGCTGCTCCCAAACAAAGATCAAGAAATAGGGACTATAGTTGTGAGAGTGCCAGAATTTCTTCAGCAAGTGAAAAGTATCTGCTTTTTCCAAGATTATACCCTTAATAATGGAAAAATGAAGATATTTCAGCCGCTGCTAGGAGGTGGTAGTAGTCCCCTTGGTTTTCAGGCTGAAATGCCAAGTCTATTCTCTGCGGTTTTGGCTCAATACAGGCATTGCAAGGTGGTGCTTGTCTTTTCTTTGGTGGCAGCGGCAGAGTAGAAATACATATATGTTTGTGAGAATATGAAGAAAGCAATGAAAGGAAATACTAAGTGAGAGGACTGAGGCAAGACGAAAAAAAGAAATCAGATGCTGAAGAGGACATGAAAGCGTGACAGTAACTTGTAATGAAAGAATAGAATGGACAGAGAAGATGAGGAAGAAAAACAGGGAGCAGTACAGCAAGAAGGCCCAAGACCACCTAACAAACACACAATTTTAAAATTGCCACTAATATTTATTAAATAAGTTACACCTACAATAACAACACCTGGCATGCCTTAAGAATGCCAGTGAAATTTGATTGGCAATACGCAACAGCTGCTTTTCCTTATGCTTTCCCAGCCATTAAGTTGTTTTCAAAACATACATATATCTAAGATAGGCTACTGGACTTTCTAATTAAAGAAATTTACAGAAATCCCTTTCCCTGGCAGATGAAAGAGCCACAAGGTTTGGGGGCAAGAATTAATATTCACACTTTCCCTTAGTTTGAGAAACAAGCTAACTCCCAGCAATGAAGCACTGATTAGATTGCAGGTAGCAAGCCAAATTAAGTTAACAACAGTGAGCACCTCCTAACAATAGGAAAACCACTGGCTTCATTATATACTAATTTTTATCTATATTTTACATGCTTATCTATGACTTCTCAAAGGTAAAGCCTTTTTTTGTAGAGGTGTTCAGATGCACTTCACAGATTCCACCTATGCACTTTCAACTAAATAAGGAAGCTATCACTCTGCTGTCTGACTGAACACTAATTTTGTGCAACTTAGAAGCATAAAAAAAACCTAGAACAACTTGCACTCTCTTCTTTACAGTACACCCTCTCCTACAGCTAATGTTCAGTAGTAAGGATTATATTACCATGGTATAGCATTTAAATATTTCAGGTCCACCATAATAAGGAGCATCTGATGTTTCTGTTCAGTTCTGTAGTTTGATAGATCTTGTCCTATTTTCACATTAAAAATTTTAGAACCATCCTTTTAACTGTTTGAAAAAGGTTGTATACCTCTAAAGTACAACAGAGATTTCAAAGTACAGTTATGATTGGAATCCATTACAAAATAAATGTTAAGTACCTCAGGATTTCTTTAGAGATTAGCTTAAACCACAAAAGAACTTAACACAAAACCCAGTAATTTTCAGTTAAAGGAGTAAATGTTTTCTTGTTCTGCCTGAATATAAGCTATTTGCACTTTCTATTCTTCTGGCCTTAATTCATCACATTTCCTCACTTCAGATTTAAGTAATTTTTCAATTTGCCTCTAACAGGTCTGTCATTATTTGAAGCCTAATCCCCTGATTTGTACTTACATGAGAGAAAAGCAATATTCAAATGTGAACTATTAATTTAGAGTTTGAGTCTTGTATGGTTTCCATATTCACAAGAATACTTATTAGTAAAGCTTAGCCGATGCAGAAAACCTGCCAAACAGTTGCGGTATAGGTCATCCACAGGGGAAAAAAAAATAATGTTTTCATAAGTAACTTCGCTAATCTCATAGTCCCTAAATAAGTAATTTTTACCAGAGAGCATTCTCTACAAACAGTTTCCAAACAGCAAGATGAAGAATCTTCAAGGCATTCAAAAAGCCAAAGAAAAATGAACCAATTTTTAAAAATAAATAAATCTATACAAATCACAGTGCTGAAGGCCAAGTTTACGCCATTAAATAGCCTAAAGGCATTTCTATGTACTACTTAACAGTTTTCTACCAGTACTTCAACTATGATGTGAAGAATCAGCTGAAACTACATTATACCCCAAACTTCCTTTCAATCCTTCCGCATGATTCATGGTTGACTCTTCCTTCAATTCTGCTAATGTAGTATTAAAGCTTTTGCCAATTCAGGTAATGTATGAAAAGCAGGTGTGCAAGATGAGGTAGATGGCTGAAAAATGATATGCTTGTAACACTTGAGACACATTAAAACAACTGTTACTTCAATTTCTCCTTGGTTTGTGGCAATTAATAAATTAACTAGACATTTCCTAGAAGATAAGCACTGAATCCAGCCCTTAAGATCTTCAGAATTCATTAAGAGCAGCAGAAGAGGGAGATATTCTCCTGCTGAGATTTGCTCCCTAACAACCCTACTATTGCCATCAGTACAAATGGCATCCAGAATTCTCTAATGGGCATTCTGTTCCAAATGGCTGCTGCCTGTCACTAACCTTTACTAATCTTCCAGAGGCAGCTTCACTTCCACATACCCCACACTTGCTCAGCATCTCTTAAACTCCCTTCTTTAGGGACTCCTCACCTCAGCCTTCCAGCTGCTGGTAAAGCTGTTTTACAGTTTGAAATGAAAATAACAATAAGAATAATAATAATGTTATGTTCATACCACACTGGCACATCTCTTCTAGCATATATTTAGATACTGCAGAGTGTGTCCGCAGCTGCAATGATCCTCAAACCAACCAGAAACTCAACTTTAAAGCAGAAAGCCAAAATTCTATGGAAAACTGCTAAACTCACCAAAATGCACCACTACGGCATTTGCCAAATTCCATTTGCATTTATATCTGACTCTGAAATTGCAACAAGAATAAAGCTTTTAAATGAGGAAACAGAAAAGCTACAGCAGTCAGCAAGAAGAAGCTCAAAAGCATCACAAAAAAGTTTCAGTTACTGAATTACCCTAATTGAAGCCTTACAACTTTGACTAGAAAAGCATTACATTATGCAAATATGTAATGAAAAACAACCGTGAGCACAAAATTAGCATGAAGTGGTGTTTGTACCACAGAAAACAAATTCAGTTTTCAAAAGCTAACCAGATATTGGTGAAGTACTTACTCTAATGGTAACACAAGTGAATCTGTCCGGAAAACATCAGATGATGCGTAGGTACGATTTCCCAAACACTGACTATGACCTATTCCAAACAAGCCAGCGCTAAAACTGTTAAAAGATGCAGGTCGCAGCACGCTGTAGGCCACAGCGCCAAACTTCAGTACCCATCCTAATAAAACCCAGCACCACTGGGCGCACACGGCAGCTTCCTGACTGTTAAACTCTTTGTTTGGTTCCCCTTGCCCATGACGGGAAAGCGGTTTTGGAAGCAGGCAGGGACGAAGTGCCAGCACTTGACACCCACGAGGCCCCACGGCCGAGCCCGCGCCAGCCGGCGGGCCGGGAGGTGACCTCGGAGCCAGCCCGGGAGGCGGCTGGGCCCTCCCCGGCCTGCAGCGTC